>JAJJMA010331253.1:0-14790 GCA_023529015.1 Papaver nudicaule
TATTAGGTCTTATCCTATGCATGCATGCATAGAATAACAAGACCCTTGAAAATTTATAACTTTCCTTTTTGCATTAACTATGTGGTTTCAATAGCATAACTTTGCAAGTGTAAAGATTAAACGGACACCCGTTCAAACCAGCAGTTCTTTTCGTTTCTTAGGATAATTAATTTCTTTGTAGATCAAGGAGAGATCTGATCTTACTTACATAAGTCGTGCATTGTGCCTAAGACGACTTAGTACCTTTGCTATGGGGATCGATGGGAGACAATACGAGTCATTATCTTTAGTGAAGTACCATTAAAGTGCCAGAGTCATGTCGCTCGAGAGAGCTAGTGGGCTAGAGTGGGACCAAATTTTGATGGTATTTGGATTATTAGCTATCATGGTTCCATGAAGAAAATTATAAAAACTAGGAGGATTCTCATGGCCCCTGGAGGGGTATAGAGTTGTACCCATGTTCAGTCATGGCTTACCTCTTGGCTAGAATCTGGCCAATTTGTCTAAGCACAATCACTTTTCCAAAGTCATTGTGCCTAATAAGACTAAATGCTGGTTATCATTAGTAAAAAAGATGAAACATATATAGTGAGGGGTACCAAGAAAGTGTCAAAGTGATGGGCCTGATGGCACATGAGTGTAGAGGTGTAAATTATACCGTGCCAGCACGTTAATGGCACAACACAGTAAAATCTGGGTATAGCACGGTACACGACAATGTACAACACATCATGTTAGCTTAGCGTGTGTTGTGTCGTGTTTGACTAATCGGTACATTGGCATGGCACAACACGCGGCATAGTACAATACGCAATAATAAGATCAAAGTCATGAAGCTAACCAACGAACCAAACCAAAACCAATATCCTTTGGGATCTATCATCACAGAAGTTTAATGAGATCTTTGAGGATGATGACGGCAGGCAAGGACATTCATCGGATTGTTCTTGCTTATGAAGCGGAGGAGGACCTGCTGATCCTTATGGCCCGCAAGACAGAGGTGTACATCAAGACAGGCGTTCACTCAACTCATCCTGATGTTCAGAATCGTCTATGGGATGCCTTAGGCAGAAACGTTTGTTATTTGCAATTTTATCGTTATGGTTGCCATGTAAACATGCTTCATGTTTGAAATTTTATGTATTAATGGTTGACATTTTTGTAAAATAATAGGAGTACCAAATAGCTCGCCCACATTCATTTTTGTACACTACGGTTTATGAAACTGGACAGAATCAGGTGAACGTATCTACAAATATACAAAAATGGATAGACTTCAATCAAGCTCATATTGCCGGGTATACAAGTTTTTTCTCAAACCCTACTTTCACATTAGTTTTCTTCTCCTGCGGCAACAACTTCTACCATTTACATCTCCTACCGCATCTTCTTCTCCTTTGGTTCTTCAAAAAGCTTAGTCTATCTGTTTTTAATCCTTTGTTGCAGGAACAATTTTCTCTGAAATAGAGAACAAAAACTAGATTTGTATTGGTAACGATTAGCAGATGCGATTATCTAACTCTTAGTAAACAATTCAAGAAGGCAGGCGCGGTCGGTTCTGGGCTACCAAATTCTTTATCTCGAAATAGGGAGGTAACTCATTTTTTGTTTCGTTTGAGTTAAAAAAACAAGCTTTCTTATCGGAAATTTTTCTGGGTTAGGAAGTAAACTACAATGAGTCTTCAATACCAGGTATTGTTCTAGCTTTCAAATAATTGGTATGTTGTAGTTTTCAAATTCTTCAATGATGATGATTTTGTTAGAAATTTTGAATAGAAATTAGTTAGAGTAGTTACAACTAACAAATTGTGAAGGGTTGTGTCCTTTCATTAAACCCTTTCAATTTGAATTCTAAGAGATGTGACTCTCCATGAAGGGACTCTTCCAATGGACATGACCTTCCATGAAGAGACTCCTTGGTCTTTCCTAAGAGTCACTAATCTAGTATATAAACCCCATTCATGGTGCACATTAAACACAAGAAAAACACACACAAAATTCTGATTTCACTTGCATTCATAGTTGTCTAGTATTGAGAGAGATAAACACTAAGTTTGGTTCGCCGTTTCTTTGAGTTTGGAGTGCTTCTACTCGAAGAAGAAAGATCGTTGTATCCTCGGAGACGTTTCGCAGTGAAGGCCCATTAGCACCGGAGTGGGGCGAATTTCGTCTTAAGGACAGAGTATCTAATACTCGACTCGATCTACATATAGGTTCTAATCTTTTGTTTCTTTGGTTTCAGTAATTCGGATCAACATCAGCACACGAAGAAGAAAATATCCAACAATCTTAAGACGAAATCTACTGTTTATTTTCTTCTTTTCCTGGCTTGTCCTGTTGGTTTAGACTTACGAACACATATGTTGGAGCAAAGACGATCTTCAAGAATTAAGTGTAAATCAATTATTTAATCAGTTACAATCGGTTACAACCCGTTGGAAACCTCGAAGTCATTTCAAGATCGAAGTCAGACTAAACAAGGGTCCAACACAAAACAAGAATCCTACGCCTGGAGTGGTTTTGAAAGGGATCCACACAATACAGACGTTCAAACTTCTTCCTCGGTTTGGTTAATTAGTTAATTTCTTTTACAAAGTTTTTACAAAATTTCATTTTGTAACCGATACTAATCTGTGTACGTAGTTTTTGTGAAGCAGGGACGGTAATCTAACTGGGAAAGCAAATGGAGGAAAACGCTCCAGTTTCCGCAGATAATGGAAATGCAGAAATAAGTAATAGCCTGTGCATTGTTGTTTCGGAAATAAACATGGTCTGTAGTACCAACGAGTGGTGTATCGACACCGGCTCTACATGCCATGTTTGTTCAGATAAAAGCATGTTCTCCCATTATCAGAAAATTGCCCATGGAGAAACAATAATCATGGGAAATTCAGCAACATCGAGGGCTGAAGGGAAAGGAAGAGTCATATTGAAAATGACATCCGGCAAGGAATTGACTCTTAACAATGTGCTTCATGTTCCGGACATCCTAAAGAATATTATTTCGGGATCATTATTGATCAGAAATGGATTCAAAATAGTGCTTGAATCTGACACATTTGTACTTTCTAAGAGTGGAATGATTGTTGGGAAGGGGTATCTTGATAACGGTCTATTCAAGATGGATATAGTGCCTGTGGTTCAAAAGATCAATGAAGTAAACAATTCTGCTTACATTCTTGAATCATTTGATTTGTGGCATGAAAGGCTTGGTCATGCTAATTATGGATCTTTAAGAAGATTAATGAACATGAATTTATTGCCTAACTTTCACATAAACCCAACTCGCAAATGTGAAACTTGTGTAGAGGCAAAAATGACGAAAACCTCATTTCCAAAACCACTTGAATTAATTCATACAGATATCTGTGATTTGAAGATGGTTCCAACAAGGGGTGGGAAAAAATACTTCATAACCTTCATCGATGATAGTATGCGATATTGTCATGTATATCTATTAAGAAGTAAAGATGAAGCTGTAGTAGTGTTTGAACATTACAAAAACCAAGTTGAGAACCAACTTGATAAGAAAATCAAGATAGTCAGAAGTGACAGAGGTGGAGAATATGAATCTCCTCTTGTTGAAATACGTTCAAAATATGGTATTATTCATCAAACTACTGCGCCATATTCACCCCAACAAAACGGGATAGCCGAACGGAAGAACAGAACTCTTAAGGAAATGATGAATTCCTTATTATTGAATTCTGGAGCACCACAGAATTTGTGGGGGGAAGCTTTGCTTACGGCAAATTATGTTATAAACAAATTACCCCATAAAAAGAAGGATAAGACTCCATATGAATTGTGGAAAGGAAGAAAACCTTCCTTTAAACACCTTAAAGTGTGGGGGTGTTTGGCCAAAGTGGAAGTACCGCTTCCAAAGAAAGTTAAGATCGGACCTAAAACGATTGATTGCATTTTCTTAGGATATGCAGAAAATAGTTGTGCGTACAGATTTTTAGTGCATAAATCTGAAATTACCGCTTCGACGTCAAGGAATTTTTAACACATACTATCAGCGTTCAACTGGAGTATGGCATGGTTCATGTGAGAGGAGAGTACTACAAACCAAATACTATCAGCAGCGTTCATACGGAGGACGACAAAGTGGTTACGGTAAAAGAAATTCATTATAATCGTCGTGGTACTGAGACGATAACTAAATTTGAAATTCCTAAGGACGAAGACACTGATTCTATCAAGGCATTTGTTAGGGACGGTGTGTTGCGCTAAAACCCGTGGAAGCGTTTAACCAACAGCTACAAAGACAATCTTAATATGCCAAAAAAACCAAGCACACACAATCAAGAAGACAAGAATTAACGAGGTTGAATCCTTGGGAAGGAATAAGTGATTTTATATATTATCGTACAGAGAGAATATATAAAACCCAAGAGAGAAGAAGAGCTTCTGGTATATTTCATAGGTTCTCCCAAGGGCTCTATTTATATAGGTTACATACTTACCCTACAAGTAAAGGGTTTCTTAATACTTGTCTACAAAGAACATTCTAGACATACATAGAATTTGCTAGTTTAGGCATAAGTAAACAATTATGGAATGTCCTAGAATAATCTAGAATTCCACTGACTCACCAAGTTGAGTTTCCATAAAACTCCTAACTTGGACCGACCTAAATCCTACAATTCTCCACCTCGGATCATGCATTCATGCATGAGACGATCAATAGCTAAAACCTCCTCCATCTTCCAACGTCGATTGCATCACATGGCTGACCACTGACTGCCTATGTATCCTTCTGTAAGGAATCAAACCGATCCGTAGTTCACTTATGAGGCCTTGCTAGAAGGCCTCCACCAGGATCCTAAGAACCTTTACCCCAAAGAGGTCTCACCAAACAGGAAGAACATGGACCAAGTTCGAGCAGTGTCGAAACTTGACTCCAGATACAACTTTAGTCAACATATCAGCTGGGTTGTCCTTGGTATCGATCTTCACAAGTATAATGTCTTATTCTTCAAGAATGTCTCTTATAAAGTGAAACCGAACATCTATATGTTTGATCCTTGCATTCTGCACTTGGTTCTTAGCCCAAAATATGGCGCTAATACTATCATAATGCACAGGAAGTTGTTCCTTCCATACACCCAAGTCATCAAGCAATCCTTGTAACCATATAGCTTCCCTAAATGCCTCTGTCACTGCCATATACTCTGCTTCCGTAGTTGAGAGAGCCACAGTATACTGCAATATTGATCTCCAACTTATTGGTGCTCCTGACAAAGTAAACACATACCCTGTAGTCGAACGTCTCTTGTCCATATCACCAGCAAAGTCAGAATCCACATAACCAACACACAACTGATTGTTACTGTCTTCCTTCACAAACTCCAAGCCAACATCAATTGTACCGTAAAGATACCTCAAAATCCATTTCACAGCTTGCCAATGTCCTTTACCAGGATTATGCATATACGGCTGATCATACTTACCGCATGTGAAATGTCAGGCCTTGTACACACCATTGCATACATTAAGCTACCTACAGCATTAGCATATGGGACTTGGGCCATATACTCACGCTCTTCTTTGGTACTAGGAGACATTTCACTAGTGGATTTTGCCTGATTAACGACTGTCGGGGCATGTAGCAAAACAACGAATTACGACGCCTTACATCCGTAGCATAATGGGTCGCTTCTGAGGCGTGTTATTTTTCTACGACGCACGGCATGGGAAGCAGATCAACGACGCACATTAACCGTGGTACCTAAATGACTATTAGGATCGGTAGTATCCTTGATTTTGACTATTAAAAAAATGGAATCAGCTTTGTCTGAATTCCTTCAGTCAGAAGCTGAATCCATCTGTCTCACTCAAATTTAAATTCAAATTACATTGAAATGAAACTCAAATTTAAACCCAAATGAAACTCAAATTTAAAGTCAAATGAAACTCAAATTTTAATTCAAATAACACTCAAATGAAACTCAAATTCACATTTATAAATTCAAATGACACTCAAATACAAGTGAAATGAAAACTCAAATTCATCAATTTCACTGAAATTCAAAATGAACTGAAACTCAATAATCCAAAATGACATTCAAATACAAATTTAGGTTGAAACTGAATAAAAAGAAGGATTGAAATCCTGAGTTCACTACAATTCTTAGAACCTAATGTTACATATTTCTGGTAACAACTCCGATCACTCCTGCAGCACCGTTGAAACAACAATAAGGCCTGCACATACACAGAAATCAACAGTCAATACCAGCAGATTCTACAAACATAAAACTGGTGCAAGAGAACTTTGTTAAGCATTCAGCACAATGCAATACTCAGTATACTACAGTTTAGGGCATTCAGCACTAGCAGGCATTACTGCAGTTTACACCAGCAAGCATTCAACACGGTTCAATTTCAGGCAACATATATATGTAAGGCGTAAAATCCAAGTCCATTGCTCGAGGTTGGTCAACTAGTAGTTCTCCTATGCTTATATTTGTTAGGCTATCTGCCCAGTCCCCAGCTGATACTGTAGTCCTAAAATATACAGTTTAAAAGAATGAGAAAAATGCATCAAAAGTTTTCTAATTCACATAAATGTTAGTAGACGTGGCTTAAATTTTTAACCTGGCCAAAGTGAAGATTCGAGCTACATATGTTAAATGCAATGGTAACAAAGGAGAAGTGTATACCCCATCATTGTGTGGTCCTTGGATAGTTTCTCTGCCACTTTCCTTACCGGGCCATGATTTGAAATGCACTATATCTTCAATAATGTTCTCGTGATCCATCCCATTGTACCTAACTGTATCATATGTCAGATCAGTATAACAACAGGGTACAACGTTGTTCTTCTCTATAATTTGAGTTTGCTGATCCTCTGAGGACTTCGTAAACTGATAAGAGGTATGGCAATCATGTAGGGGAGGCATGGCAGTTGAGCTAGTGGCCTGCTCATTTACACCAAATGATACCAACGTAAGGTCTGCAGAGAAGAAGATACCACCAAATAAGTTATGTCAAACTTAGCTGCCTGGGCACAAAAGTATGTATTAAAATAGACTAGAAAGGGAATTAGATGCAGTGAGTTTTCTAGAGCTCCATGAGTGTTGACTTTACCTAAATAATAAAGATGGCAGATACACTACTACCACTAGAACTCAAAGATGAGCAATGGAGAACTCAACCAAGATGGCTACAAGACTCCACGAATGATTAGAAAACAAAAATCAGTCTTCTAAACAAATAGTAATATTGCAGCTGAGTCTTAGAACGCATAGTTACCCGACTTAGTTTTGCAACCTCTCGGGCAACCATACCACGAACCATCTGTAAAAATAATCAAGGAAGCACTTAGGGTGAGTGCAAAGAGTTGTCTAATATAAGCTAAAAGCATGTAATATAATTCATATAAACTATGCAGTCAAGTGTGTTTCACATGGCATTTCACCTTCAGAATCAACATATTCAGAATTTGATTTCAGAGCTAAAGAGTAAAAGCGTAAACCTGGTTGATAAAGTCTAGAGACAAGATCAACATCATTCCCAGCTAATACAAGCTCATCCTTGACCTTCTCAGGCCTTCACTGCTGTCCCCAACAAGAATATCCACCCTTTGCACCTAACAACAAAAAAAATCATGTAATTAGCAGGACTGAACTGTCAGTTTTGCTCTAATTCATATAACCAACAATTAATCTGTGAACTCATTTATACAAGCTAATTCGTACATCTTTGTAGCATCACAATTGAAAAAGAAAGCATCAAAACAGATGCCCAATATATATATGAGATCCAAAGGCAAGCCACCTTGCACCGTGCAGCAACATCATGTGCTGCAAGCATAGCGGCATACGAAGAGGATTCATCCCAATCTGCTTTGACCTTCACCCCACCTGTAAAATTGAACACAAACAACGAAACCACTCATCCAACTGTCACAACTATGTGCATAACATCAGCCTTAGAGCGTACACTGTAACCATGTACTTAACCACATGATAAACTTACAACAATTACAAAAATAAATTAATTAAGCAACAGAACCATTTTCAGTATAGAAATAATTGTCTTGTAACCCTTGTCCATTTTCAAGCAGTTATTTTTGGAGCTACCAAATAATACTTCACTCAAATCATTCTCAACTAATAGCATGTACATTTTTCATTACTAAAGACAAACTCAAATAAAGGTCACCTAGAATAGAAGTTAACCCCTCAACTATATCAGCAAGTTGTGGCAATATCATCTAGACAAAGCTTTTAAGACTATCGTGTTTGAAATAATCACTAGATATAGAAAATGATCTCAATCTTAATGTAGCATAACATATATACATTTACGCATGAAGATATATAAGCAACCAACTAAACAAGCAATATTGTCGTTAGAACTTATGATTCAGTAAAACCTTCAATTATAAGAATCCTAAGAAGCTATGGAAAAAAAGGAGGAAAATATTACCTCGTGTGAAATGATTATAGCTATCTCAACATCTGTGTATTCAATTCTCCATATTTCAATATATTTCTTCTTGTAATTATACTGATTCCTGTTTGTAATGAGATTAAACCAACAACAAAAACCGAAAAACCTAAAATAGCAGCAGTGTATAAAAACATAAGTAAACAACATGTGCATCTTGTAATCTCTGCCATCATCGACAGTTCCCCCTTAACAACCCTTTCCATTTTTGCCATATAAGCTCCTCCCCAGGACTTGCATTTGCATGTAAGCTCCTCCACCAGGACTTGCATTATCCATATACGCCTTACATTGCCATTGATATCCATAGGTGTCAGTGAAGGCATGTCTTGAGTTTGTAATGGTTGAACTTGAAAATGAACCTACATATACACAACAAAAAATCACACACATTTATCAAACAACCATTACTAGTGGTACACAATATCAATGCAACGAAGATAACAACAGATCTAATTATAAATCGAACACATTCAGAACAAAAAAAAAATCATACAAAAACCCCCAAATTCCAGTAACAAAAAATCAGACAAAAAGTATCAGACAAAACACAATATTAATGCAACAAAGATAACAACAGATCTAATTAGAAATCGAACACACAAAAAAAAAAATCAGACAAAAACCCCAAAATTCCAGTAACCCTAAAGTCTGAAAATTTGGAGAAAAATATATGATTTTTACATGTTTAATGAGAATCTAAGATAACCCAGAGAGTAAAATTCAACAAAGAAGTGAAATTTGAGGATAAAAATATGAAGAAAAAAAACCTGCAAAATTCTACCTATACAACTACACGTATTGCTAGATCTAGAGAATAAATACACGAGGCTAATAAGGCTAGGGTTTTGTACCTGAATCTTCTTTAATCTTCAAGGTTTTTCACTTGAAACTTCTTCTGTGAGTTTCAAAATCAAGTAAATATTATACCTAAGATAGATCTGATTACTGTCGAAGGAAATAGATCTGAGTTCTTATAACATAGGGTTCTGGTATACTGATCTCTCATAAGGGAAGAAGAGAAGGAGGTTCTGGTATCTCATAAAGGAAGAAGAGAAGGAGAGAGAGATAACCGAGAGAGATTTATGAGAGATGGGAACGAGAGAGAGATAACCGAGAGAGATTTGTTTCCATTTTTAAGAGATTTTCGAGAGATTTTTGAAGAAGAAAAAGAGAAAGAGAGACGACAGAGAGAATAGTTCGAAGAAAACGATAAGAGAGAAGGAATGGATAAGTAAGAGGGAAATGATGCTGCTCATCCGTAGTAATAGGGTATTATAAAAAAAAAATTGGGTCTACGACCCCCAGTTAGGTTCGTTCCACTGTAAGGCCCCTTCCTATGGGACACATATAACACAAATTTTGGCTATTTTGGCCGGCTATGGACTTAGCAAACAAGGGTTTTGACGTTGCAAAGTTGCAAATTTGCAACTTTGCAACGTCAGATGGAAATAACCATTCATCGTATTTCTGGGAATTTTTACAACATCATTTTACAACACCAGAACATAGGGGGTCCTGGGGGGCGTAGCCCCCCAGGCTGTGGTCGACGTTGAAATCGAGAGCAAACTAGAGAAATATCGAAGTAAGTTAAACCATCGACGTTGGATTGGGGCGTGAAATATAGGCCGTTGGATGACCCTAATCTCCTCGATGGAATTTCCATCGATACCCACTGCCCCATTTTAGCTTTGCTAGTCCACCTAGGATTGCAAAGAGGCACATTTGAGAGGTTCCATTGGAACCGGCCTAAACTAGTTTGACTAATGTTTGGTCAATTTGACTTCTATGGCAACATCCATGGTTCAGGGTTGTGTAAGGGTAGTTCATCTGATGGTTTTTTGGAAATTAAAATGTTTATAAATCAGCCCATAATAAGGGTAGTATAATTTTTAATAATTTTGTCTACTTTATTTCTAGTGTTACCACCCCTTTTAGAGGTCAAAACACTAGCCACCATTAATATGGGTCATAACATAGGGTTGTAATATGGACCAAATCCACTAGTGTTTGAGCACTCAACTTAAAATGAGCAGCAAGGGGAGTACTTACAGGTTTAGTTCCTTCACAGATACCAAATTTCTGTAACACTTTCTTCAAATATGCCCTCTGAGACAAACAAACTCTACCCTTCTCTCTGTCACGTTGAATCTCCATTCCAAGAATCTTCTTAGCTTCTCCCAAATCTTTCATCTCAAACTCAGACGACAATTTTCGTTTCAAATTATCAATCTCTTTCTTGTTATTCGATGCTATCAACATGTCATCGACATACAAGAGCAAATATATGAAAGATCCATCTTGTACTTCTTGAAGTACACACAGTGGTCATAGTGACTTCTTGAGTATGTTTGGCCAATCATAAACTGGTCAAATCATTTGTACCATTGTCGAGGAGACTGCTTCAGCCAGTACAACGACTTCTTCAGTTTACATACCCAATCTTCTTTTCCAGCAACCTCAAATCCTCTCGGCTGAGACATATAGATTTCCTCTTCTAGATCACCATGTAAGAACGCCGTCTTCACATCTAGCTGAACTAGGTCTAAATCATATTGTGCTACCAAGGCCAACAAAATACGAATTGACGAGTGTTTCACAACTGGAGAGAACACCTCGTTGTAATCAATTCCTTCTCTTTGGGCATAACCTTTTGCAACTAACCTTGCCTTGTAGCGTACTTGATTCTCCAGGGATCCTTCTTTCTTTGCATACACCCACTTGCACCCAATGGCCTTCTTACCGTTCGGAAGTTTCATAAGAATCCATGTGCCATTCTTGTCAAGAGACTCCATCTCCTCTTTCATTCCACCTTGCCATTCTTCACGCTCTACACTTTGTATAGCTTCAGCATAAGTGGTTGGAGTACCATCTTCAACAACCGGTAATGCATAAGTTAAAAAATCATCTAACCATACAGGTTTTCTAGTTTTTCTTTTTGGTTTGCTGGGTGTTACAATCTTCGTAACTGTAACTTCTGCATCATCTACTGCTTTTTGTTCCTCTTCACTAACAACGTCACTATCATTTGGAACATCAGTAGTTACTTCTCTTGTAGATTCCCCATCTTCAGAAGTAGACTCAATAGATACAGAATTAGCTGGACTTGGTGGAACTGCATCAAACTCCACCTGCTGCAAAGGCTTACTAGTACTGGTGCTTCTGTCCTCCACCTGCTGAGAACCCCAAGACTTTACCATAGACATCTCATCGAATGTAACATCTCTACTCATGATCATCTTCTTCTCAACTGGATTCCAAATTTTGAATCCCTTCACCCCACTTTTCATACCCATAAAAATCCCTTTAACAGCACGACTATCAAGCTTGTTTTCACTAACATGATACCATGCAGGGCAACCAAAGATATGAATTGAGTCATAATCATAAGCTGGCTTACCAGACCACTTCTCCATAGGAGTTTTACCTTCTAATGCAGCTGATGGCAACCTATTAATGATGAAGCACGCATATGTGACTGCCTCAGCCCAGAACACTTTACCTAATTCAGCATTAGATAACATACATCGTACCTTCTCCAGTAGTGTACGATTCATGCGTTCTACAACCCCATTTTGTTGCGGTGTCTTCCTAACTGTGAAGTGCCTCTTTATCCCCTCATCTTGACATACCTGCAAGAATGGATCACTCTTGTACTCACCACCATTGTCCGATGTAGTACCTTGATCTTTCTGCCAGTTTGGGTCTCAGTTGCCTTCTTCCACTTCACAAAGACTTCTAGGACATCACTCTTATGCCTCATGGTGTGCACCCATACGCGCCTAGAATAGTCATCAATGAACGACACAAACCAATGCTCCCCTCCCAACGATGCATTCTTGGAGGGACCCCAGACATCTGTATGAACATAGTCAAGAACTCCACCAGTATTGTGGATTGCGGTGCCAAAGTTTGTTCTTGTTTTCTTGCCCTTAACACAATGTTCACAGAAGTCTAATTTGCAGGCTATAGCACCCTTTAACAGATTCTGCTGAATCAATGCATGTAACGACTTCTCACCAGGATGTGCAAGTCGCATATGCCATAACTTCGTGGTCTCTTTTGCTGCACTCTCTATGTGCTCAGAAACTGACACATCTCCAGTTATTGCACTACCCATCAAGTAATACAAATTATGATGTCGTGTGCCCTTCATAATTACCAAAGATCCAGAGATTACCTTTAGAATACCGTTTTCCGCTACTAGCTTGTGGCCTTTTGCTTCTAAAGTTCCGAGTGAAATCAGATTCTTCTTCACATCAGGTACACACCTGACTTCCTTCAACTCTCTAACCATACCATCATGCATCATGATTCGAACATTCCCTATCCCAACTACCTTACAGGTATTGTTATTTCCCATTCGTACTTCTCCATCAAACTTCTCAAAGCTCGAGAACCAGTCATGATGTGGGCAAATATGATATATAGCTCCAGAATCAAGTACCCATGTGCCTTCAGTAACGACACAAGCTGATGGTGTCACAGTTAGTGAGAAATCAGAACCATCATCTGATTCTTCACTTTCCTTCGCAATGTTCACCTCGGTTTTCTTGTTATCTCTTTCATGCTCCTTGCCCAATGACCCATGTCATGGCACCATGCACACTCATCCTTATGCAGTCGCGTTCTAGACATAGAATGCCCTGTTCTCTTACCACGATAACCAGATTTTTTCTTCTTGTCTGTAGAACGACCTCTTGCATAAAGCACGTCATTTTCTGCTTCATATGCAATATCTTCTCTATTCATCTTCCTAAATTCTTCGCTACAAAGTGCTGTAGTGACATCTTCATATGTCAACTTCGCCTTGCCGTGCATTAAAGCTTTAATTAACGGGTTCATACTTATCAGGAAGAGAATTCACCAAACACAAAGCTTGTTCCTCGTCGTTTATGACTTCATCATAATTAACCAGATCAGTAAGCAGTTTATTAAAAGAATCCAGATGCTCCGTCAGTGTTGCACCCTTATTCATATTATAGCGATACAAACTTCTTTTAAGATGTATCCTATTAGCCACGTTCTTCACCAAGTATTCTTTCTCTAGCTTTTCCCAGAGATCCTTAGCTGAAGTCTCGTGCTGATAATTGAATCTTACTGCCGTCGCCAAACAACCTCTTATCGAACCAAGACATAATTTATTGAGCTTGTTCCACTACTTGTCAGTCATCTCCTTTGGCCGACCTTCTAGAGCCTCGTCTAGGTCAAGTTGGACAAGTGCATCCATTACGTCTGTTGTCCATAAACCAAATTAGTTATTGGTTCCAGTAAACTTATCAACCTTGAGTTGTGCTCTATGAGTATGTAGTATTTCTTCCTTAGTTTCATTATCCTTTGTAGTCTCCGACTCAGACCTCTTCGTGTTTTCATCCTCTGAATCACCCATGACTCACACAAGCGATAAAAACTAAACTTTGAGATTAATAATAACTCAAACTTTCAGAAAATACCTTCACTGCAATACTAAGAATTACCCCTAGCTCCAAGATCTGACATCCCTGGCTCTGATACCAATTGTTGAGCTAAAACCCGCGGAAGCGTTTAACCAACAGTCTTAATACGCCAAGAAAACCAAGCACACACAATCAAGAAGACAAGAATTAACGAGGTTGAATCCTCGGGAAGGAATAAGTGATTTTATATATTATCGTACATAGAGAATATATAAAACCCAAGAGAGAAGAAGAGCTTCTGGTATATTTCATAGGTTCTCCCAAGGGCTCTATTTATATAGGTTACATACTTACCTTACAAGTAAAGGGTTTCCTAATACTTGTCTACAAAGAACATTCTAGACATACATAGAATTTCCTAGTTTAGGCATAAGTAAACAATTATGGAATGTCCTAGAATAATCTAGAATTCCACCGACTCACCAAGTTAAGTTTCCATAAAACTCCTAACTTGGACGGACCTAAATCCTACACGGTGTGTGATGCAGGGCATGTACATGTTCCAGAAGATTCCGCTACCTCTACTATTTCCTAGTTTAAGTTCTTCCTCTTTTAGAACTCTGTTTTGATTTCCTTTTCGTATTATATTTCCTAGTTTAACTATTTGTTCAATGCCTATATAAAGGCTAGCTATATGCTTGTATTAGACATCTTATTATTAATCAAAATTATTAAAACCTAACTATCCTTCTCTGTTTCTTCTCTTCTCTCTCGAATTCCTCTGTTTTCTCTCTTTGAGCAAGCTTGTTTTGCTTTCTGTTACCTATACCACATCAATTGGTATCATCCGCTTAGTTTTAGGTTTTCACCTATTACTTGATCCTGTTTTCTAGCTTCCGCAACTCTATACAAAAAAAAAAAAAAAAAAAAAGTT
>JAJJMA010331253.1:14890-41109 GCA_023529015.1 Papaver nudicaule
AAAAAAAAAAAAAAAAAAAAAAAAGTTCTTATTCAATGGCAGGAAACATCTCGCAAGAAGCTTTTGAAACTGCAATCAAAAAGCTTACCACTTCGATTGAATCTCTTTCCAAAAATATTAATACAAACAATGCAACGTTAACAGAGAAGATTGATACTCTATCGGCGAAAACTGAGAGGCAAGTTCAAGATATCCACCTTATTCTTGAAAAGTTTGCAACAGTTGTTAACTTGGAAGATGAAGAAACCTTAAAACTTATGGTTGAAGCAAAGAAGCAAACTTTGTCATCTGATACAAAGCATCAATTTGTACACAACGATGATATTCCTGACGAAGTTATGCAAAAGATCAAGAAAACCCTGCAACATGAAGGATTTATTGGCTTTACTCCCAAAAAAAGTTTTGTTCTTAATATTGGAGACAGTGAAGATGAAGATCATCAGGAAGAACAACAAGAGACACTGTGGAAAGAAGACAAAAGAATTAAGTCTTCACAAAACCCTTATAGTTCTTTGCCTGACTACAAGTTGAAGGCTGACATCCCAGGTTTTAATGGCAGCTTCAAGATTGAAGAACTCTTGGATTGGTTTTACGAAGTTGAGGCTTTCTTTCAGTTCATGGAGATTCCAGATTCGTCTAAAGTTAGACTTGTTGCTTACAAACTTAAAGGAGGTGCTGCTGCTTGGTGGGAGAAACTATGTGAAGACAGAATTAATGCTAAAAAGCCTCCTATTCGTACTTGGGATAGAATGCGCAAACTACTTAGGGCCAAATTTCTTCCTCTTGATTACAAACAACAGTTGTTTGTCAAACTTATGAACTGTAAACATGGAGCAAGATTGGTAGAGGAATATGTTGCAGAATTCTACAATCTCATTGCTAGAAATCAACTGAATGAGACGGAAGAACAGCTAGTGGCACGTTTCATTGAAGGTTTGAATTCTCTAATTCAACAAGGAATGGTTCAATCAGTGTTTACTATGGTGGAAGCAATTCAACAAGCTATCAAGGTTGAAAGACGTATTCTTCGTTCATCTAGGACATATCAACCTAAACAAAATCGTTATCAAAGTAATTACAGAGGTAATGCTTCTTCCCAAAATTACTATCAAGAGAATACTCCTGTGAATTACTCAAAATCTTCTTATGATGATGCTAGCTACACACATCGTCAAACAAGTAATGTTGTGCCTTATACTCCACAACCTGTGAATACTGCACCTATCTTGCCCACTCCAGTTGAGATTCAAGCTGTTCAAAATCAAGTTACATCTACATCTGGGAATCGATTTTCTGGCAGACAACAGCAACAGTTTCCACCTCAACAGAAAGGTAATAATCCTTATGCTAAATTTCGTGGAGACAAATGCAATAAATGTCAACAACCTGGACATAATTCTAGTGAGTGTCGGAAATTCAATGGATTTATTGGTGATCCTCAGTTCATTAATGAAGTTACTGATGACATTAATGAGCTAGAAGAAGAAGATTCACCTGAAACACAGGATGAAGATGATTTTGTTGGTATGATCCGTCCTTTATTTCTTACTCAACCATGCCATTCTCAGAGACATAGTATCTTTAGATCAAAGTGTTACATTGGTGACAAGATTTGTAAGATGATTATTGATGGTGGAAGTGTCGACAATTACGTTGCTGCTCACGTAGTCAAAAAGCTTGGTTTACCAGTGCATCCTCACCCTGAACCATATACTGTTGGATGGGTTAATAAATCAAGTACACAAGATATCACTCATCAATGTTACGTTACTTTCACTTTTGAGGGTTATGAAGATTCAGTTCTATGTGATGTGATTGATATGTCTGCGACACATCTTCTTCTTGGTCGTCCATGGCAATACGACCTTCAAGCAGTACATAATGGTTTTGAAAATACTTATACTTTCAACCATAATGGGAAGACCAAAATCTTGTGTCCGTCCAACTCAAGCTCAGAGATTAGTGAAGACAGAACTAATGCTATTGTAGCAACTATTGTTCATTCATTACATCAACAACATTCTTTGAACTCGCATGAAGAATCCAAACCTATGATTGAGATACCTGACAAAGTTCAACCTTTGTTATCTCAATTTAGTGTCTTGTTTCCAGATGAATTGCCAACAGCTTTACCACCATTAAGGGATATTCAACATTGTCTTGATTTCATTCCTGGAGCTTCTTTACCAAATCAAGCACACTATCGTTTGAGTCCTACTGAACATGAGATTTTGCAAGGTCAAGTGAATGATTTGCTTGAGAAAGGTTTAATACGACCTAGCAACAGTCCTTGTGCTAGTCCTGCTTTCTTAGTGAGCAAGAAAGATGGTGGATGGAGAATGTGTATAGACTGCAGAGCTCTAAATCGAATCACCATTCCTTATAGATTTCATATACCTCGTCTTGATGACATGATCGATTTACTTTCGGGTTCTACTATCTTTACAAAGCTGGACTTACGTAGTGGATATCATCAAATACGGATTCGAGAAGGAGATGAGTGGAAAACAGCTTTCAAAACACGTGAAGGATTGTATGAATGGCTGGTCATGCCATTTGGACTGTCTAATGCACCAAGTACTTTCATGCGTCTCATGAATCAGGTTCTCCAACCCTTCCTTAGTAAATTTGTTATTGTGTATTTTGATGACATCTTGATTTTCAGTCAGAGTGAACAAGAACATCTTCAGCATTTGTCACAAGTATTCCAGGTTCTTGCTGACAACTACTTATATGTTAATCTGAAAAAGTGTACGTTCATGGCACAATCAGTGACATTCTTGGGTTATGTCATATCTACTAATGGTATTCATGTTGATGCTTCTAAGGTTCAAGCAATTCTATATTGGCCAATTCCTACTTCTATTCGTGACGTTCGTAGCTTCCACGGTTTGGCTTCCTTTTATAGAAGATTTGTGAAGAATTTTAGCACTATTTCTGCACCTTTAACTGACTGCCTCAAGAAGGAAAAGTTTGAATGGACAGAAGCAATGGATATAAGCTTTAGAGATTTGAAGGAAAAGCTTTGTACCGCACCAGTTCTAGCCTTGCCAAATTTCAACAAACCTTTTGAAATAGATTGTGATGCTTCGATAGTAGGTATTGGCGCAGTCTTATCACAAGAAGGACATCCAGTAGCGTACTATAGTGAAAAAAATTCGGATGCACAGAAAAAATGGTCTACATATGAATTAGAGTTACTTGCTCTTGTTCAGGCTCTCATGCAGTGGCATACGTACTTGATACATAGAGAATTTGTTGTCAATACTGACAACCATGCGTTGAAATTCTTGAATACTTCTGCCAAAGTTAACAGGATGCATGATCGATGGCTATCCGCGCTCAACAAGTATACCTTTTCTGTTAAGCATAAAAGTGGTAAATTGAATCAAGTCGCAGATGCTCTAAGTAGAAGAAGTCATCTGTTAACCACAATTCGTAATGAGAGTTTTGCATTTGATTACATCAAGGATATTTATCCTGAGGATGAAGATTTTGGTAAATTATGGAACCAATGCAGTTCTCAGAGTCATGGAGTTGATGATTTCCTCATACAAGACGGATTTCTTTTTAAAGGAAATCGTTTATGTATTCCTCAAGGTTCTTTACGCTTACATCTTATGCGTGAATTGCACGGTAGTGGTCTTGGTGGTCACTTTGGAAGAGATAAAACCATAGCATTAATTGAAGAGAGGTATTTCTGGCCTTTTTTGAAACGCGATGTACAAAAGTTTGTACAAAAGTGCATGGTCTGTCAGAGAGCTAAGGGTACCATTCAAAATACTGGGTTATATACTCCATTACCAGTTCCAGATGCACCTTGGGTCGATGTCAGTATGGATTTTATTCTTGGTTTACCTCGTACTGCTAGGGGTAATGATTCTGTGATGGTCGTGGTTGATCGATATTCAAAGATGGCACACTTTGTGGCCTGTAAAAAGTCTACTGATGCTTCAACTGTTTCTTCCTTGTTCTTTAAAGAAGTCGTACGTTTACATGGAGTTCCCAAATCTATCACTTCTGACAGAGATACTAAGTTCTTAAGTTACTTTTGGAAGAGCTTATGGATGCGTTTAGGGATGGCACTGCAGTTCACTACAACGTCACATCCACAGACTGATGGACAGACTGAAGTTGTCAATCGTTCACTTGGAAATCTGATTAGAGCTAAGTGTATGGACAATAGTAAACAGTGGGATATCTTGTTACCACACATGGAGTTTGCTTCTGTCAACCGTTCTACCGGAAAAACTCCTTTCGAAATTGTCTACTCAAAGGTGCCTAATCATACACTTGATCTGGTGGTTTTGCCTAACACTCAGAGTACAAGCACTGCAGCAGATTATTTTGTAGACAAAGCTACTGAACTACATAATGAAATAAAGACAAAGCTGGAGAAATCAAATTCTAAATACAAAGAAGATGCTGATAAACACAAGAGACGTAAGATTTTCAAGGAAGGTGAACTGGTCATGATCCACCTTAGAAAGGAAAGATTTCCAGTGGGAACTTACAACAAAACTAAAATGAAGAAGTATGGTCCTTTCAAGGTTTTAAAGGAGATCAGCGATAATGCATATGTGATTGACCTGCCAAATGACTGGAATATTTCTAACACAATGTGCAAGAGATTTTCACATTTCATGGTGATAATGAGCTTCTGATTTGCTCAGACAACTCGAGGACGAGTTTGATTCAAGAAGGGGGGATTGATGCAGGGCATGTACATGTTCCAGAAGATTCCGCTACCTCTACTATTTCCTAGTTTAAGTTCTTCCTCTTTTAGAACTCTGTTTTGATTTCCTTTTCGTATTATATTTCCTAGTTTAACTATTTGTTCAATGCCTATATAAAGGCTAGCTATATGCTTGTATTAGACATCTTATTATCAATCAGAATTATATTAAAACCTATCCTTCTCTGTTTCTTCTCTTCTCTCTCGAATTCCTCTGTTTTCTCTCTTTGAGCAAGCTTGTTTTGCTTTCTGTTACCTATACCACATCAGTGTGCTTACTATTAGGTTTTCGGGGTATCCGGTCCTAAATCAACCAAGAAATTGCAGAAAAACTATTGTAGTTGAGACATATGGCTAGACTCTAGAGAGTAAAGATTATATCAAGTACTCTTTGGGTTTAATGTGATAGTTCGAGTGGTCTGTTTTGTTTAGTCCTTTTGTTTACCGTGTAGCTCTTAATTTCCCATGTGTTGTCTGTCTTGTGTTCTTTCTAGTACTGTTTTCTTTTCGGTTTAGTTTGAAGTATTATCTAAGCAATGATCTGTCTTTAACTTTCCTTTTTGCATTAATTATGTGGTTTCAATAACATAACTTTTGCAAGTGTAAAGATTAAAAGGACACCCGTTCATACCATGTTCTTTTCATTTCTAGCTAGGATAATTAATTTCTTTGTAGATCAAGGAGAGATCTAGCTAATCTTACTTACATAAGTCGTGCACTGTGCCTAAGGCGACTTAGTGCCTTTGCTATGGGGATCGATCGGAGACTATATGAGTCATTATATCCTTAGTGAAGTACCATTAAAGTGTCAGTCATGTCTGTAGAGAGTGCTAGTGGGCTAGAGTGATACCAAATTTTGATGGTATTTGATTAGTTATCTTGGTTCCATGAAGGGGTATAGAGTTGTACCCATGTTCAGTCATGGCTTACCTCTTGACTAGAATCTGGCCAATTTGTCTAAGCACAATCACTTTTCCAAAGTGATCGTGCCCAAGACTAAATGCTGGTTATCATTAGTAAAAAAGATGAAACATAGTGAGGGGTACTAAGAAAGTGTCAAAGTGATGGGCCTGATGGCACATGAGGGTAGAGGTGTAAATTGTGCCGTGCCAGCACGTTAATGGCACAACACGCTAAAATTTGAGTATATCACGGAACGCGTCAATATACAACACATCACGTTAGTTTAGTGTGTTATGGCGTGGTACATTGGTATAACACATCACCCGGCACAGTACAACACGCAATAAAAGAACAACACAATTTCCCATCTGATAAGATCAAAGTCATGAAGCCAACCAATATCCTTTGGGAGCTATCACAAAAGTTTAATGAGATCTTTGAGGATGATGACGGCAAACAAGGACATTCATCGGATTGTTCTTGCTTTTGAAGCGGAGGAGGACCTGCTGATCCTTAGAGCATCTCCAACGGGATGTCAATGTGAGTCATATGTGGATTTGCAAATTAAACATCCTTAAGCCAATTTTTCCTTGACTTTAGGAATTTTCAAAATACTATCTCCAATGGATAAGAGTCTAACTTTCAAGTGTGAGTATATTTGGAACAATCTTATTGGTTTAGATTTGAAATTTAAATCCAAAATATATTTTGATAGAAAAAATAACTAACTTTACCTTTAAAAAATCTTTGACATCCTGAAGGAGATCCTCTGAAACTAGAGGATCTACAAGCGGATGTTAACTGCTTGCCAATCATCATCACAATATCATTAAACATTCCCGTTGGAGAAGAAAAAGTGAAAAAATCCCAATTCTCCTTAATTTTAGGAAGCTAAAACATCTCCAGTTGGAGATGCTCTTATGGCCCGCAAGACCGAGGTGTACATCTAGACAGATGTTCACTCAACTCATCCTGATGTTCAGAATCGTCTAGCTATGGGATGCCTTAGGCAGAAAAGTTTGTTATTTGCAATTTTATCGTATGTTTGCCATCTAGACATATGCTTTCATGTTTGCAATTTTATGTATTAAAGGATAACAGCCACAGGGGATTCGGATTTATCGCGGGTTAGAAGACGATGGGTATGATTGGGCAAAACTGAAACCGACCCATTTAAGAAAATTCGACCCACATTAGATAACGATTTGCAACCATTTTTAATAACAGTTTATTTGCAACGGATATAAGCGTTCCTGAATAGTCATGTGTGAAAACTGTTGCTGAATCGTTTTCAGAGAGAAATAAACGTTGCTTATTGCTAAAAAAATTTTCTCTTGGCTTTTTTGGTCGGCCATTCGCCGTGATTTTGAGCGGTTATCTAGTCTTATTTCTCTTTCTCATCGTCTCTTCTCCTTCCATATTAAAACTCCTCTCTCTGCATATTATCTTTGTAGAAATTATCTTTGTAGAATCAAATATTTGGAAAAACGAGATTTAGATGCATCAAATGGTTTAACTAATTGTGAATCAGAAACTGATGGTGGCTTTAACTGATTTGAGATTATATAGATGAGGATTTTACTACGATTTGTTAAAGGAAGAGATACAGATTCCTTCTTGTTTCTGGGCTCTCCTCTTAGAGAGAAAAAGACAAGGAAAGTGTTGTTCCTGAAACAACAAGAACTATATACTATGTCTATGGAAAACCAGTGGCTGAATTAATTGTAGAAAGAGAGAAAACTGATCTGAAAACATAGGTCAAAACTGGAAAATGGGTTTTACAGAGGGAGGAAAAACAGATGACCAATGATTTTACAGAGAGATTCAGATCAAGTTTTTAGTAGAAGAACAAGCAAAATCTTTTAAAAATGATGAAATTTTTTTTGAAGTTAAATCCTTAAGGATAGATTTATCAAACTATTGATTAACACTTAACAGAGAGATTCAGAGAGAGATGGAGAAGAAAAAAAGTGTAACGAAGAAGAGGAAAGAGAAAAAAAAAAGATAAAAGTTTAGGTGGGGTTGACGTCTTTTGTTTCTAAATGACACATGGCGGGAGAAGTTTGGGAGGAGGCAAAGCCGGGAGGAGAATAGCATTTCCGATTCTTTTTATGACGTTTTCTGCTGCAAAAATCTCAAGTTTTTTATGGTATCTTAGGTTGATTATTGTACCGTACCTAGTGCATGATTATCCATTCCTTGATTCCAGACTTTGTTGACCAATTGACATTGAGAAAGCAACGGACTCAACTCCATTAGTCAAGCTTTTGGAATATACATTCAAACCCATTGAGAAAGCATGGCACAACTTTCCCCAAGGAATTTTCAAACTTGTTAGTACTAAATATCCACACATTCCCATGAAATGAACATTGATTACAAGGTGATTAAACCCCAAAAGACAAGCAAGAGAGAATTTTTGTTCAATGTTCAATGTTCAATGTCGACGTTCAAGATTTGTATGGGTAATAGGCTTTGATTCACTTAAGCTTGTTATTATGTCGGGACTATAGACAACTAGGCTTATGGGTACTTATCAATCTTCATCGCTTTCAATCATATGCTTGTGTTGTGTTTCTACTCTGCCCCTCCGGTGTGTTATTCGCCTTGATTGTGCACAAGGGCCAATTATATTTTACAGCACCAACTAAACAGGGATGTGCGTAAACTCAAAACCTCCAGCAGATATCCAGACAAGACAAATTAGGAGGGTCAAGAAGTTTGTTAGAATTTGAATTTGAACTTCCAATGAAGCATTTCTGTATTCAACCTTATTGGAAACATACATTCAACCCCAGTTTTCCGTAAGGGGAATGCATATGGCACAACTTTTTCAACTAACTTGCAATTAAATATCCTCAAATTCCCCATGTACCATTAATAATCAGCTCATTTATTCCCATCACCCAACTAAATTATGCTTCTATATAAAGCTAATAGCTGAGTTAGGAAACGTATTCATTCATCCTTTTCATCAAATCAAAACCCAAAAGACAAACAAGAGGGATATTTTTTTTTTTAATATGGGTTCAGTAGAACTTGATCATTATCATGTGATCAACGTTGAAGTGTCGGATGATTATACCAGTATCAAAGTTGAACTGGAGGATGAAAAAGCGCTTGTGGTAAGTGGATACGAGCCTGTTTTTGGTACTGCAACGATATCTAGAATTGACATCCCTGCAGATGCAAATACTGATTCTACCAAAGCAGTACGTCATAATGGTCTGATTACCGTTACTATGTCCAGGAATAAGGTAACAAATCCACCCAAGAAATACAGAACTATTAAGATTCAGACAGTTACCTAGGCATCATATATGGTACTTTTTGAATGGATGAGATGGCAAGTAATTCTTATACACTGAAGCAAGGATGAAGACTGTTCGTTGTTTAGATGTGTTAAGTTAACACCTTAGTTCCAAATTCTAAAAAAAAAAAAAACTCCTTAGTTCCAACATATGTTGTCTGTTTATATGTTTTTTCTACTGTTTCTTAAGTTTGAAGGATTTTATTAGAAAGTATGTCTTTTGTTATTGGTATGTTATGTATTTCGTTTTGCTCCAACTATTTGTTTTCTACTGTTTCTTCTGACTATGCAGTTTGTGCGTAATTGAGCATTTTTTATTCAACAATGAAATGTGGTAAACATTTTAGGCACAAATTAAGGTGCCAACAAAGATTAAGTTGTGTCACGCATGACTGTACCGGTAATCAGATCTATACGTTATCTAACCGGCCACATGGTAACTGTTGGCAAGCTTGTGTATGAACTGCAATAAAATCAAAGAAGAAGAAAGATGCAAACCGTTAGACACAATTGAAGTCGAGGCAAGGATTGAGATTCTCTAGTCTTAAGACAGATTCACCCCGCACTGGTGCTTACGGATTATCGGTGTTTATCTTCCAGAATACAACGACTATATATATCTTCTCGATGTAGTAGCACTCCAAAATTCGAGAAACTGCGAACCAAACTAATAGTGATGAACTCTCTTATTGACACAATTTAGGAATTTATGATGAACAATAAAGAATAATGATCATATTTCTATATTTCTTTTTAACCTAATTATGCAAGGTATATATAGGTTTTAAGTGCCTCTTTGTTGAAACAAGGTGATGTTTCATTGAAGTTCTTCAAGAGATGCGAACATTAAATCCCAACTTGATTGACGAAGGGTTATGTCCTTTCACATGAAAGGGTTTCTGTTAGTTTTGGAAGAGAAACTAACTTAATTCTAAATTGGCCAAATCATATTAGGCCCAACGTTAACCCAACATCCAAATCCATTAAGGCACTTACTAAACAACTTTTCATTCATATGTAAATTGACTTACAATTTTCCAACAGTAACAAAATTCATCAGCCAAAAATCCTCGAGGCAATATGTGCATCAAGACAGTCCAGAAGCCATAGGCTTCATTTCCTACGGTTAAACCATTGGCTTTGAGTAGATGACTTAAGATTGCTAGGCCGGGACTAGACAATAACTAGTTTTTTTATGAGGGTGACTTTCATTGCTTTAAGTTAACCCATAGGCTTCTGTTTGATATGCATCTATACTCTGCCAGCCACAGCCAGTCTTGACTCTTGGCCACATTGTTTATGCAAGTGGTATTTGAGAATTCCAACCTCTCAATACAACTTGACAGTCAAAACTTCGATAAAATAGGGAGACCAGAGACCCATCTTCAACCCAGTTAAGCACGGCATGGAATCTTCTTAATGACATAAATTTCAACTGTTTCTGGAGAAATTCCTCCATGACGCCATCGAAAATACACCTATTTACTTATGGTAGCGGACTGGCACAACGTCGCAAGTACTGCATACACTTTTGACGTTTAATAGCAAACCAAGTGTCTGAGTAAACACCATTGCCTGAGTTAGCTAGCTAGTCAGATTTCCTTATGTAAAGCTCTCATTTTATTTTTGAGCCCAGGCCCCATGGGTTCACTCTAAGCCCATGTGACCAATATGTCCGAGACTCCGAGTAGTTAAGGTAATGCGGTGATTTTGGCACTGCAGAGATTTCTTTGGCACTTCAAAACAATAAAACCATCCAAAGGTAGTTATAAGGGATGTCTAAATAGGTATGAAAAGTCTAAGTTATCCTTCAAAACAAAAACTAATTTATCTTATATCCTCTTCTTATCTTATCCCTCTCCTTCTCCTTCTTCTAAAACAAAAACTTACGGTTCATCTTCTCCTTCTCAAAAACAAAAACAAAAACAGTTTACGTTCCCATGATTGAAAACATGGGGTTCGTCTCGATTCATCGCCGATACGAAAAATTCATTGTCTCGATTAAAATTAAAGATGGCGAAAACAATTCTGAACAAACCTCATGTTTTCAATCATGTTTTCATTGTTTTTTTAGGTTAGAATCATCGATTTGGGGCTGTTTTTTTCGCACCAGTTGGTTTTACGGTTTGGATTTCATATGAAACCAAGGCGTAAACTAGTTTTTACGTCTTGTGATTCTTCATGAAGTAAGGCGTAAAATTGTTTACGCCTTGTAACCAAACCGTAAAAGACGCCCTAGTTTTGCCCTAGAATGTTTTACGCCTACCAAACCAAGGCGTAAACATTTTGGAATGTGCTCACAAAAATGTGAACCGTAAACTATGAAGCACGGATACTGATACGGGGACACATATACGGGGATACCGATACGGGGATTCCTCAATTTTTGAAAAATGGGGATACGTGATACGGCAGGATACATATATATATTAAAATTATTTTATATAACAATAACATTTTAATGATAAAAAACACATGAAATAAATGTTATAAACTAAAAAGCCTAATAATACCTAAAAATATTAAAAAAGATGAATAAAAACTAGCTAAAACTTCATTCTCTCGTCAATATTATTTTCATCAAAAAGCACCGCTTGTATTATACTATACTATATTATATTATAATTATTTGGATAATTACAAATTTTCTATATATATTTGTATTCTGTTATAAATATATTCCAAGTATCCCCTCTCAAGTATCTTAGAGGTATCTCAAAGTATCCCTCTACCCTTTTGGTAATAAAAAAAAAGGGATACATAAAATGGAGTATCCGATACGTATTTTCAAGTATCCAAACAAGATACGTCGCCGATACGGATACGTCGCCCATTTTGAAGTATCCGTGCTTCATAGACCGTAAACATCAAAACCAAGCCGTAAAAAAAAAAAAAAAAACCAAGCCGTAAAACAAAAAATTGGGGCGAAAAAAATGAGCCAGATTTATTTTTTTATGCCCCAATTCATTTTTTACGCCCCAATTTTTTGTTTCTACGCCCTAATTTTTTGTTTTACGCCCCGATTCATTTTTTATGTCCTAATTCATTTTTTACGCCCTTATTCAGTTTTCATGCCCCAATTCATTTTTTTACGCCCCAATTTTTTGTTTTACGGCTTGGTTTTTTTTTTTTTTTTTTTTTACGGTTTGGTTTTGATGTTTACGGTTCACATTTTTGTGAGCACATTCCAAAATATTTACGCCTTGGTTTGGTAGGCGTAAAACATTCTAGGGCAAAACTAGGGCATCTTTTTGCAAGGCGTAAATTCAACTTTTTACGCCTCACTTGGGAAGAATCTTGAGGCGTAAATTTTGTTTACGCCTCAATTCTGAGGCCAAACCAAAGCGTAAACAGAGCCGCCCAAATCACAACAATCACAAAAATCTTCGTTTGGACAGTAGATTTTGTTGTTGTAATCTATTGGAGTCTCCGGTAGCTCGAAATCGGTGTTTGAATCACTCATTTTGGTTGAGTGAATCAAAACTTTGAGATTTTTTCCTTTCCTTCTTTGTTTTTTTTTCCTCTCCTTCTTTCTCTCAAAATGATTTCTAAAATCAAAAACAAAACTGATTTCTCTCTCTAAATTTTTATAAACTTAACTATATAGATTATGATAATCATGATTACCACTAATCTGATGATAATCAAACACTAATACTAAACTAAATCTAAAGGGTAAAACTGTCACGTTTTATAAGGGGTTTTTGGTTTTGGGTTTTGATGACCCTATTTTGTCACCCTTTGAAGTGCCAAAGAAATCTCTGCAGTGCCAAAATCACCGCATTTAAGGTAGACAAACCTTTGTTGACCCATTGACATTGAGAAGAGAAGCAATGGACCGGAGGAACTCCAATGGTCATCTTGCATCGCTAATGATATTCATCCCGGGGGATGAAATCCCGGGAGAATCCCGTGTGAGACATACTCAGCGGGTAGTTTTTTTTTGTGGGACCCGCTGAGCCGAAATCTAAACGTACGCCAGCCGTTGGATGCGTCCACGGGATTTTTCGGCGTGATTTTTCGGCGTACGTATAGAATTACCGCATCTTGCATGGCACAACTTTCTGTAGGGATTTTTAAACTTGATAAAGATCCTCAAATTCCCATGTACTAGTAAACATAAATCACCAGGACATTAAGTCCCATCACCCAACTAAAATCAAACCCTTGATTCCAGACCATTTTTTTTTGACCAATTGACAGTCATCTTTTTGGAAGACATTTTCAAACCCGGTTTTCCATAATGCATGGCACAACTTTCTCTAAGGATTTTCAAACTTGATACTAGTAGTACTAAATATACTCAAATTCCCATGTAGTAAACATAAATTACCAGGTCATTAAGTCCCATCACCCAACTAATTCAGCTTCCTATTTAAACTGAGTTTGATCAAAACGAATTCATCCATCATTCTGCTCTTATAAACAAAAGCCAGAAGGTAAGCAAGAGAGATTTTCTTAAATATGGGTAGTTCACCGGCTACACTACCAGGCCAGTGACACTCGAACATTATTACGTGTTCAATATTGATGTTATGAATTATCTATCACCAACTATCAAGGTTCAAGTGGAGGACGACAAAGTGCTACGAGTAGAAGGATGCCATTACATTCGTTCTGCAGGTACTACTGAGACCATATCAAGATTTGACATCCCTGGGGATGCCAACACTGAGTTCACCACAGCAGCACGTCATAGTGGTCTGCTTACTATTACGATGTCGAGGCATACAGAAGATGTTCCACCGAAAAAATGCAGAACTATTCCTATCAAAAATAATTAGCTAGAGATTGCATTAGGTGTTTTTTAAATTTGAATGGGCTAGTAGGTAATTCCTAGTGACTGGACCAAGGAAGAAGGCTATTCGTTGTTTAGTATTTTCATGTTCTAAGTTCCAACTTGTGTTGTCTGCTCTTATGGTTTTTCTATTGTTCCTTTTGGATTAGTTTGAAGGATCATGTAAGAAATGTTTTGTCTTCTGTTATGGATTCATGTTTATCCCCTTTTTTCTTTAAAGTTTTAAGATTGTAAGCTAGGATTAAGATTGTGCATCTAGAAATCTCTGAGATCACACCCAATGGTCCTAGATGAAGATCTACTCAAGAACACTTAAGCATAAACACATCTAAGATAAAGTAAAGACAATCAAACATAAGTAAATGCAAGAAAGGTAAAAGAATCAAGACACAAGCATGTTTTTTAACAAGGTTCTTCCTCACGGTGGAGGCTTACATCCTTGGTATTTCATTAATCATGAGTGTGGTTACAAGGCTTAGCTACCTTCACAATTAACTGAATAGTCTTCAAGCTTTCTTCAAGTCTTGATCTACTGTCTTCAAGTCTTGATCTACTGTCTTCAAGTCTTCTTCAAGTTCTCACTTCACAAGTCACAAACCTAGTTGTAGGATGTCGTATCCGGTCTCCTAGGGTTTCCCTTGTGAGTTCTAACTTGGTTCTTTAACTCTTCAAGAGCTGGGTATTTATAGGCAAGAAGGTAAGGTAGTACATATTCTAGTGTTACAAGGGCTATGGAAACTAAGTTATTTCTATTTATTCCTCGAGATACTCAATCCTTTCTGGGAGTCAGTCTTCTGAGATACCTCCCAGAGGTATCTCTGAGCCTTCCTTAGACATCGTATAGCCTCTGGCCTCCGATCTTCTAGTTATACCATCTCTCAGAATGTCCCTTGCAACGCACCTTCTAGAATATGACTCCTTTTAGCTCTTCTCGTACCGTGCCTTCTCTGAGAGTATTCTCTGAGGCCAGTCCCCAATGGGACCTTCCAGAGGATATTCTCAGTCTTGTAGGTTCCAGACTGTTTGACCGCAAACCAAGTAGAACCCTAAGTTTGACTGGTGCCAAACAGCTGTATTCCTCTTTCTGACTTGGCATTTAATGCCTCTGTAGTACCCTCAACCTTACCCGTGCTTTTAGCCTGTCGCACTTTACACGTGTCTAATCCTTAAGTGGGGTGCGGTCAGTTACTTTTAGGGATTATCCCATACCTCTCGGTGTATTCACTAACTTGCTACCGCCCCTAGGATGGTGCCACGTGTCCCTCAGATTTCTGGTACCTACAGTTTGCTCCTTTTCTTTTTAACTTCCCACGGGGTAAGTTAGGAAGAAAATCTTTGTCGAAGGGTGCCATCACACACGTGCTCCAGCCTAGGCTCCAGGATTTGGACACGTCGCCAAATAACTGACTAACTGGAAGCGCCGGTTGAGTAACCCACCTTTTCAGAGGTTAGATATAAAAAGTAGTCCTAGGTCTTTTCAAAGCCTTTATTTCCTTTTTATTCTCTTTCCTCAGAGATTTTCTCTGTAGAAAATCTTTGCTCCACTGTTCATCGTCTTCTCCGCCTTACTTCTATTGTAAAAAACTTGGTTTTCCGACGGCAATGACGCCAAAAAAGTTAGTCCTGTTCATTTGTGATCTTTGGTGCTTTCTTCTATTTCAAAGAAATTCCCAATTTCTTCACTGTTATGAACAGTTGCTCCAAGGAAAGACCTAATTTTCAGTTTTCCTTTGGTTTGTTGTTGTTTTTGTTTCAGAACTTCTGCTTCCTCTGAGAGTGATGAAGATCCGAATTGTCTGAGGGCTCTCCGTAGAAAGTACTATCTGGACTCCAAGTTCCAGATCTTATGGGCTACGCCTCAGAGGAGTGAGGGTGTCATCACTCCAGAGCTCTTGAGGGAGAGCAATCTGAGTAGGACCCGAATCATTGTCACCAAGGCTCAACTTGATTCTGGCCTCCGTATTCCTCTATGGAGTCCCAAAGATTCCTTCGTGTATCGTGCTCTGGCCTCTGGAGTGGATACTCCCAGAGGTCTGTTCCAGTTAAATAATACAGCTTGCATGATCCTTTCTGAGTGTGCTTCCAGAGCTCGGGGGAGGATTTTCTTTCAGTCTGAGAAAGCTTCCTTCGACCCTGAGGATGCTAAATTCTACACTGTGGAGAATTTTAAGCGCAACTATCGGGTGACTCATGCTAGGAGGGATAGTCCTTTTGAGGGTTTTGGAGTAAGTATCCAGAGGAAGAGTGCGGATGAGAGAAAAAATGCTCCTTTGCTTCTGGGGGATGTAGACCCTCCAGGTGGCAGTGAGACTTCTCAACAAGATTTCCTCCGCAAGTCCCACGATCCAAGTTGGCATGTTGGACCTTTGCTGATTGAGGGTCCATTCGTTTTTGGGTTTGATGTAAGTGGGAATCCTGTTCTGGAGACTCCTAGATCTCTAGAGGATCTCCCTTCTTATCTCCCATGGATGAATGTTTGGACCAATGTTGGTGGCTCTAGGAAGCGCAAGGGAGGAGAAGTTTCAGAGGTAAAAAATATTTGCCTTAGCTTTCTGAGTATGTGTCACATACTTGCCCCTATTTTTTGACTCTGAGAGTTTTTCTCGCAGCCTGCTAAGCAAATTGGGAAGAAGGTCGCTGTCTCCTCCGAAAAGGGGAGGACTGTAGTTTCCAAGCCTCCTGCCGCTGCTCGGAGATTGGTGGTAGACTATGGAGATGATGGCTCAGAGTCCGTAGACGTGCCTTTCCATGAAACCTTCCAGTCCCAACAGGATGATGATATGGTCGTTGTCCAACCAACCCAACCCTCTAAGGGTAAGTCTTCTCAAGTCGCAGATTTGAGTGCTCAGACTCCCAAGGATGATGCTGTGCTAGTTCAGCATAAGGATGGGTCTTCTAAGAAAGAAAGTACTTTGGTGATTCCCCCTGGCAGTTCTCTGGTTGTTTCTGGGACTGCTTCCACTGTTGTAGCCACTCTCCTTGCTCCTGACTTTCAGAGTAAAAGTGTTGAGGAGCAAGCCAAGGCTGTTGCTCCAGAGAACCTTCCCCTACTAGTAAATGAGATTCATCTTCCTTACTCTTTCTTAGGTTTTGTCGCTTGTTTTCTGATTCTGGGATCCTTTCAGGTCCAGAATGCATTTGCAGCTTTTTCAGCTAGCTCTCAGGTATCCGTCCGAGCTCTGGGCGGCCAACTTAAAGACTCTCAGAAAAAGGTCTCCGAGCTTCAGAGAAGTCTGAACCTTCAGAAAGGTAACTCTCCTTAACGTCTTTTAGTAGTTTTGTATGCTTTTTCTGGGACCTAAAATAGTCCTTTTCCCTTAGTCGAATTTGATCAAGCTAAGGTCCAGTGGGAGAGGGATCGTAGTGACTACCAGAATGAACTCACTCTTAGGGATAGTCAGATCCATTCCTTGGAGACTGATTTGGGTAAGATGGCGAATACCCATGAGGATAAAATCCAAAGTATGTTTGCCAATCTCTCAGAGGAGCACTCTAAAACTGTAGAAGGTCTTCATAGACAGCTTAGAGAATCTCAGTCCCAGATTGAATGTTTAGAGTCTGCTAAACGAGGTCTGAAAGACCAAGTTAGGACTTTTATGCGGTGGCAAAAGGATCATCAAACTATGCTCAATCAGATCGAGGATTATAAGGATGCCTCTGAGCGTGCGGCTGATGAGTTACAAGCTTCACATGAGCTTGTTAGAAGGTTGCGTGATGCCATGGCAAAGCATGCTGATGCTTGCCCCATGGATACTCATGCCTTGTCTCTTCTAGAAAAGCAGTATAGTGAGCTTGATTCTGCCAGGTTGGACACTGAGCAGACTCTGAGGGCTATCATCTCTGACTCGGAAGGTAGATTAGAATAGGCCTCAGATTTCTTCAATTGTCTTAGTGTTTTTCGTGTTTTCTCATGTTTGCTTTGCTCCTTTTTCAGGGAAAGCTAGAGAGCTTGAGGAGTTGAAATTGCAGTTTGATATTCTCAAGGCTGAGAAAGAGACTCTGGAGGCCAGGGTTATAGGATTCGAAGAGGAGTTGAAAGAGCAGGAGGACAATCTTTGTGAGCAATATTCTAAGGAAGCTTCTGATACAGCTAAGTCCTTGAACAAGCAATGGAAAGCCAAGTATGATGCTCTTCTCCTCTCCATTCAGGCTCAGAAGACCCCTGAGGCTTCTCCTAAATTCATGGCTGCTTTGCAAGAGACTGTGGCTCCTTCCAGAGATTCTGAGGTGGCTGCTTCCAGAAAAGCTCCAATCTCGGAGGCTGAAGAGCCTGAGGGTGTACCAACCTCTGAGGTCGAGGAAGGCTTGGAGCTCGGAGAGCAGGATGGGGAGGCACAGCCAGAAGTTGAGGAGCCAGAGAACGAGTACCCTCAGAATCAAGATGTTGATACTAAAGGGCGAGGGCCATCTCCCTCCAACCTTGCAGAAGATTGACTATCTTTCTCCTTCCTTTGTCTTGAACTGACCTTACTTTTGTTAGTATGTATTTTGGTTGTCCTTGGTTAACAACAAATACTTTGATTTTTTGTCTGGGCGCTCCCAAGCTTGGGGGGCAAAACACTTTGGACCCTTATTCCTGTGAATGTATGGGTGTTTGTTTTGTCACTTTCGTGCCTTTAGAGTCAGACAATGTTTTGCCTTAGACCATGTTGTCTTAGGTTATGTGTTTCTCAATACTCCGTCCCTTAGAGGCTCAACAGTTTGTAAAGTCTTACCAAAAAAGATTTCCTTTCATCATGAAGAAGATTCCATGTTTGTTGAAGGACTCAGTGGCCACTAAGTCAGACAATGGTCATAACTGTACTACCTTGACCATGATGACGAAATTTTCTCTAAGGTGAATTTTGGGGGTTCATTCATTCTGGGATGTTTCGTGAGGGGGGCCATCCCTCAGCCTGCATCTCCAAAATGGCATCCTAAAGTGCTATTAGGGCATCCGAGTCATATGGGTAAGGTGTCTGTCCATAGACTAAGGCAATGGGTAACATTGGGGGAGTGCGCACCTCCCTCGTACCTGAAATACCCTTTCGGGGTCTTTGCCCCTGCATGTGCAGAGACGAATGCCTATTCGTTAGATCTGGGCGTGGGTTGTATGGCTAGTACTTCGAAAATTCAAGGTAAGAGACATTCTTGTAATTTTCTGAGGGCTTCGAAAATATAAAATGAAAGAGACTCTTCTAATTTTCTGAGGATTTCGAAAATATAGAAGGAAAGAGACTCTTCTAATCTTCTGAGAGTTTCGAAAATATAGAAGGAAAGAGACATCTTCAAATTTTCTGAGAACATAAACATAATAATAACAAAAGATTTTATTATTATTCCAGAGGTTGTACATGATCATATTTAAAAGTACTTAACACCATTTCGTACATAGTATTACAAAGCTCTGAGAGACATTTCCCTGTACGGGCTTTGAGACTTCTTGAAGGATTCTGGTTCCTGTCACGCCTTCTCGAAAGTATGTTCTATAGTTGTAGTCCCTAGATAACTTTCGATGATAGTTCTCCATCTTCTGGAGTGCTGCTTCTCTCATTTCCCATGGATTGTCTATCCTAGACAGTATCTCATTGGTGGTGAGGTTTTCTTCCCAGGCTTCCGTCTTGGTTGCTGGTATCATGGCCTCAGTAGGTATGATTGCTTCCGTTCCATATGCAAGAAGGAAAGGAGACTCCTCTGAGAATGGGTTTTTAGTTATTCTGCGCTTCCATAGGACGTTGAATAATTGCTCACACCACCTTTTTTCGTATTCTTCCAGAGCGTCTTTAAGCATATTTGCTATAGTTAAGTTTCTGAGCTCTGGTGCCGAATCTTTATGTTGTGGAATTGGTGTGGCTTTAATTCTCCTTATGTGAAAGGCATTGCACAAATGGTTCATTTTCGGGCCACTGAATTGCTTCTCATCGTCTGAGACGATGGCTGCTGGTATCCCAAAGCGACAGATGATTTGCTCGAATACAAAATCGTGTATGTCCTTATCTCGGATGTTGGCTAAAGCTCTCGCCTCCACCCACTTGGTGAAGTAGTCAGTGGCTACTATCAGGTATTTCCTGCCTTCTGTCCCTCGTTCTAGGGGTCCTACTACATCTATACCCCATTTGGCAAACGGCCATGGGCTTAGAATAGAGGTTACTTCAGAGGCTTGAAAATTTCTTTTGTACTTACGACAATCTTTGCATTGGGCAGCTATTTCTTTAGCATCCAGATTCATGTAAGGCCAGTAATACCCTGAGGTCTTAGCCTTGGATGCTAAGGATGTCCCTCCGAGGTGATTCCCTGCTTCTCCATGATGGATGGCCTCCAGAATTTCTATTCCTCGCCTTCGGGTGAGGCATTTTAGGAGAGGTCCCAGAAAAGATTGTTTGTATAGCTTCCCGTCTCGGAGACGGTAATTCTTGGCTCGTGATATTATCTTGTGAGCGTATTTTGACTCTGCTGGGAGAGTTTTCTTCTCTAGGTATTGGTGAATAGGTATTCTCCAATCCTCTTCTGGAGGTCCATCGTCAGAGGACTGTTCTTCTCCCATCTCAGTAGCGAATACCTTCACTTCTGTCTCTGGGGCATCTGGTTCTTTCAGAGGTACTGAGGGTAGCAGAACCCTATCTACTCTGATGCTAGCAATCTTAGGATCATTCAACATTGACGCAATATATGCCAGAGCATCCGCATGTCGATTGTTGTTCCTAGAGATGTGTCTGAGCACGAGACCAGGTATCTTGTTTATGTATTCCTGAGATTTTTTGTGGTAGGCTTGTAGGCATGGGTCCAGAGTTTGGTATCTTCCCTCTATCTGCCTTACCACTAGCTGCGAATCACTTGTTAGCCTTACATCTCTGAGCTCCATTTCACAAATCAACCCAGACCGTGTATGACTGCCTCATATTCTGTTATGTTGTTTGTGGTGGGAAACTCGAGTCTCAGGCTGTGTACAATTCTTCTTCCAGTAGGAGTTGTGAATACCATTCCAATGCCTGCCCCATCAGCGTTTTTGGACCCGTCAACAAAGACTTCCCACCTGGTAGGATTTTCCGCCCTCAGAAGCTCTGGGGGGTCTTCCAGTTCATCCTCAAAACCAGGTATGTCTTCGAGTTCCTTCTCTTCTGCTAGAGGGAAGTCTGCTAAGAAGTCAGCAACAGCTTGGGCTTTGATGGCAGTTTGAGGTTGGTATTGTACTCCAAACTGTTTGATCTGAGCTCCCCACTTTGAGATCCTACCAACCCTTTCAGAGTTTCTGAGTACTGAATCAATGGGCAGTTTGGTGATCACAGTTATAGGGTGAGCGTGGAAGTATGTTCTCAATCTCTGAGAAGCAAATACCAACGCCAGAATTATCTGCTCAATCTTAGAGTAATTCTTTTCGGCAGGCCCCAGAGTTCTACTGATGAAGTAGATAGGCCTTTCCTCGCCTTCTACTATGCGTAATAGTACTGCACTGATAGAGTAGGAGGTGGCTGCCAGATAAACATACAAGGGTTCATCCGGTTCAGGCTTTTGTAGAATAGGCATTGCTGCCAAATACTTTTTGACGTTGTAGAACGCTTCCTCACATTCCTTACTCCAGACCATCTTCTGGCCCTTCTTCAGAATGTTGAAAAAATGCTTGAGTTTGTCGGAGGATCTTGCAATGAATCTTCCCAATGCAGCCAATCTTCCATTCAGCCTTTGGACATCCTTTCGAGTTACTGGTGAGGGCATTTCTGTGATAGCTCTGACTTTCTCAGGGTCTACCTGTATACCATCCTTCGTGACCATGTAACCTAGGAACTTCCCAGAGGTGACCCCAAATGCACATTTGAGTGGGTTGATTTTCATGTGAAATTTCCTCATTTGAGCGAAAATCTCTTCCAGATCTCTGACGTGATGTCTGGACTGTTTGCTTTTGACAAGCATGTCGTCCACATATACCTCCAGAGTTTTGTGAATCCAAGGCAAGAACATCTTGGACATTAGCCTCTGATAGGTTGCCCCTGCATTTTTGAGTCCGAATGGCATCTTTGTGTAACAGTACAGCCCAATGGGAGTGAAAAATGCAGTATGCTCTTCATCTTCTTGCGCCAAAGGGATTTGGTTATAGCCAGAATAACCATCCATGAATGATAACAGTTCATTCCCAGAGGTAGCATCAACTAGTTGATCTATGCTCGGGAGTGGGAAGCTGTCCTTGGGGCATGCCTTATTTAGATCACTAAAGTCGATGCATATCCGTACCCCAGCGTTGTTTTTCTTCGGGACGAGTACCATATTGGAGATCCATAGTGGGTACTGCACCTCCCGAATGATTCATGCCTTTTCCATCTTCTGAAGCTCCTTCTGGACTGCTTCTTGATATACTGGGGCTATCTTTCGAATTTTTTGTCTCACAGGTTTGACACCTGGATGGATTCGGAGATGATGATGGCTTATGTCTGTAGGGATTCCCAGATGTTTGAGGCATAATTCGGGGTCGATTCCCAGCATGTCCTCCATCTTCCATGCAAATACGTCGACATATCTCATCAAAATCCCTACGAGTTCTTCTTCAAGGTCAGAATCCAGGAGCGTCCCAATTTTGACCATTTTTGGTGTGTCTGGGCCTCCTATATTCACTTCCTTTGTCGGCTCAGACGTGTAGAATACAGGCTTCTGGGGGCCTAATTCAGTCTGAGCCTTTGATTACTATAACTTTCCAGAGGCATCAGCCATCTGGGTATCTTCAGAGACCTGGTGGACAGTCTTTTCTTTGAGTTTCTGGACCATTGATTCTAGGCAAGCTAGTCTAATGGCCTCCTCCTCTTCTCTGTCCCCAATTCCCTTGTTTTTGTTGATTGCTTGACGCATTACCCTCGCAGAGGTGGAACATTCGATGAATTCATCAATTTCCTTCTGGCATTCCTGCTCCAGAATCCTCTTCTTGGTATTTCTGGGAGTGTTAACCTTTTCCACACAGTTTCTCACGTCTACTTCTGAGCAGTATCTAGCTTCTCTGGGATCTCCCATGATCTCAGCTATTCCCTCTGGGGTGGGGAATCGTAGTCGTTGATGGTAAGTGGAAGCAACTCCCTTGATACCATGAATCCACCATCTGCCCATGATGGCAGAGTAGGGTGAAACAACGTCAACTACACAGAAAGTCGTAGAGGTAATGATTTTTCCAGCGTGTACTTCTAGAGTTATTTCTCCTTTGGGCTTAGTGGAAGATCCATTGAATCCGTATACCATGTAGGTTGAGGGGATTAGGCACTCATCCTTCAGACCCATCTTCACGAATGTGCTGTAGAACAGGATTTCCACGGAGCTTCCTCCATCCACCAGAATCTTTGGGATGCCCCACTGCCCGATCATCATGGTCACTACCAGAGGATCGTTGTGAGCTTTCCCATTCTGGGGTACCTCAGAAGCTGAGAATGAGACTGGTCTCTTCATCCATTCCTCCATGGGGAGTTCTAGAGCCATACTAAATATTTCTTCCCCATTCGCATTTCTCTTATGGATTCTCTCCAGAGAATGTTGCCCCAGAGATGATTCTGACGGCATCTCTACAGAATGGGTAATAGTGTTGCAGTTGAGATGTTGTGCCTCTCTGGGCATCTCAACTCTGAATATTTTTTCCACCGCCTTCTGAGAATTCCCAGAATCTCTGGCGATGTACTTTTTGAGTTCTCCACTACTTACTAATTTCTCCAACTCTCTCCTTAAATGTCTGCATTTGTCGAGAGAATGGCCATTCCATTCATGCATCTCACAGTAATCCTTACTGTTCTTGCCGTAATCAGGTTGAGTCCCCTTTCCAATTGGATCCTCAAGGGGGAGCTTTCCCTTGATTTCCTTGTAAATGGCGGATCTCGGAATGTTGAACTTAGTGTAAGTGGCATCGTCAAAGTCCCGCTTCTTGTTGTCCTTAGCTGATCTCTTGCCTCTGAATTCTCTGGACTTGTTTCTCTTGATCTGAGAAGTGGGGACCGCAGCAGGAGGTTGAGAATGAGTGACGTGGGGCTGTGGTTCTACCAAGTTTGCTCCTCTATTCATGTTCCCAGAGAGCAACTTGTCGTAAGTGCCATCCTGCGTCTCTTCAAGTGCTATGAATTCCTCTTGAATTCTTCTGAGATCTCCCAGATTATCTGGAGTTTCATTCCATAGCTTGACGAAGAGAGGGTCAGTCTTGTTTAGAGAATTCTTGAAACCAATGATAGCATAGGCTGCTGGGACCTTCCCTATCTCAGCGCATAGTTTCCTCCACCGGTCAACTAGGCTTCTGAGGGATTCTCCCCTTCCTCTTTTGAGGACGAATAGTCGCTCAATTCCGGGTTTGACCTTGCTGTTATGCATGTAGTTCTCTAAGAATATCTCTTGGAGATGCTCGTACGACTTGATTTTTCCTTTTTCCAAGGAGTTAAACCAGGTCAAAGCTTCCTCTTTGAGGCTTCCAGGAAAGAATTTACACATAACACCTTGTCGAGTTTGCCATGGCATTAGAGCCATTTCATAATCCTTTATGTGTTGGATAGCATCACCCGTACCATCAAACTTATTCTGGAAGTTTAAGGTACATCGTTTGGGTATCGGGAGAGCATTGATTTCTGAGGTGAATGGTGAGCGCTTAGCATCTTCCATTACCTCTGCCAATCGTTTGCCCTCCTTTCTGATGAGCTCTGGTTTGTCCTCAATACTTGCCGCCATGGCTTTCCTGAGATTAACCTCTTCTTCCAGCTCCCGAATTTTCCTTTCTCGAGCCGCCAGAATATCTTGCAGAGATGGCTCTTCATAGCCTTCCTCAGAACCATCGTCCGAGGTGTCGTCCGAAATCACCTCAGTGACTGGATCATCTCTGGGTCTCTTATACTTTAAGTTTCTCCTATCTTCTTCCTCCTCGTCTGAGAAATTAGATGAGTCACTGTCAGTAATCACGACCTTTTCTTGTCTTAGCTTCTTGTTAGCCTCAGAGAGCTTAAGGATCTTTCTCCTCAGAGTTCTGACCTTGTTCCTTCTTGCTCTTCGAGTGTCCTCTGGGGTGGATTCTGGGTCTCTGGCCACAGACTTTACCCCTCTCGGCACGAGTTGGCCTCACCCTCTGGGTGGCTTTGTCAACTCCAGAATGGCCATTTGCTCTGGAGGTCTTCTTTTCTCCTCTGGAGGGTTCACCCTTCCCAGAGGTACCTTCATGTTGTCTCTCTGAGACTATTGTAACCTTCCTGGAAGGTACACCTTTCCCAGAGGTATCTTCTCGACCTTTCTCTGGGAAGTCCGTTTAGAGCGTCGATGATCCGATTGTTTCCCTCTAGAGAAGCCTCAGTAGAACTGTTTGAGTCTGTCGTGTACAGATCCAAGTTCTCTTCTTCTCTCTGAGAGTCAACTCCCTCCCTCATAACCGTTGCCTCAGAGGCAAGATTTTTCTGAGGGGGCTTGGCGTGATAAACCTTTGTCAAAGGTTTAGTCTTCACAGGTATGCCACTAGCAGTACCCTTCTTCATTTGTGCCCCAGGTCCCTTTCCTACAGTGTTGGTGGTCTTTCCCAGAACCCCATTACTGGTGTTCTGAGGCACCCTTGCCGGAAAACCTGGTGGTGCACTTTCTCCAGAGGCGACAGTATCCTCTGGGACTTCACGATCCGTCTCCTGCAATCCACTTCTGGTTGTCCTCCTCGGAGGGTCCCTTCTAGAGTTCGTGGTACTCGCAGTCTTCATGACTTCTCCTGAAAAGCAAAATCAAGATATAACCTTCTTGTCAGAGTGTAACTCCACAAGTGCTAGTTGTAATCTGACAGTTTCAGAGATCCAAGAAATCCGTACACTTTTTCAAAACACTTTGAAAACAATCACAGAAAGAGACAGGAAAAATGATTGGATAAGTTAAAACTGGGTAGTTGGGCCGTCAGGTTTTGTTTGAAAGTGATGTTAGTGACATCAGCAGTCTGTGAAAACAAGAAAGATAGTACAGATAGTACTTTTCAGAGAACCTTTTCAGAAAACCTTCTACCCTCCATTAATGGTGTTTTTTAAAGAAAAAACCAGATCTAAAATGGATTTCAGTTTCAAATATGTCTGCTGTTGGAAGAAATCAACAACAAGAATTTTGTTTATCCTTTGAAAACAAAATCTGGGTTAAAAGATCTAACTTTTATGGGATAAAAGCTAGGTTTTTGCGAAAAATCAAATTTTTGTAAAGAAAATCAAGGATTTTTCACAAACAACTAGTAAAGAAGCAACTTTTAACACTTAAAAGCATAAAAGGTCTCACCTTTACTAAGAATACTAAGCTTTCCTTGCGAGATCTATGAGATCCAGGAGCTTTTCTTCCTCACAGTAAAGGTTGGGTTAAGAGACAAATGAAAAAGCTTTGAAAAACAAACCAGGAAGGATAAATCCTTTACCTAGTCCCTGTTTCTAGCGCCAAAATGTGAGTCTAGAAATCTCTGAGATCACACCCAATGGTCCTAGATGAAGATCTACTCATGAACACTTAAGCATAAACACATCTAAGATAAAGTAAAGACAATCAAA
>JAJJMA010331253.1:61109-96698 GCA_023529015.1 Papaver nudicaule
TGTCGTCGCCATCTTCTTCTTTGATTCACCACAGACCTAAGATCAACTTGCTCTGATACCACATGTAGAAATCTGATATACAAAGACTTAATGAAGGAACGAAACAAAAGAGAATTCTTAATAACTTGATCGATTAATAATTCTGATGTACATAACTCAATGGCTTCATAGCCTATTTATACTAGTCGAAATACTAAACTTCCTAGAATAGAAAAGACTCTTAATACTTCCTTAATAAATTCAAACTCCTAAACATAGAAAACTTCTAGACTTAACGAAACTTGAGACGCACGACTTTCCTAACTTAACACTCTTCTAGAGTCTTCACGAACTTGTCTATCAGCCATCATTGCCGCCTTCCAACTATAGTCTTGGTTAGCCATTATTTCCTACAATGGTAAAAACTGGTGAAGTACTGCACTTGAATTACCTCTAAGTCAACACAGCCCAATGTCTTGGAACATGATTACATCACTAAAATCACCCCTCTGCATCATCTTCATACGGGACCTGCAATGAAACGTCAACTTGATTAGCTCAATAATTGTTGGAGACAAACAACACGATAGAAAAACAAGATATTTTTAGTAGTTATCTTGTTTTCTTTTCTTCTTTTGACAACAACTAATTTAATGGTTGTGTGACTTTTGTGCAAGGACTTTAGTTGAATAGGGGAATCAAACAGTGGACACTAGTCATTTATGGGCACGAGAGGGACCTTGCTATACAAAAGTAGACAGTAAGTAGAGACTGTTATCAACATTAGGAAAATGATTCAGGAGTTTCTTCATTTTTAAGATATACTACGCTTGTTATTTTGAAATGTGAAAATGAGCAAGTTTCTGTAAAGGCTGTTTTTTTATGCAAATGAGTCGTCTGACCATTAGTTGATTACTTAAAAAGCTTGACCATGTACTTTTGTTTTCAACAAAGTAACCTCTCCAAGATAATGGGTATACAAAAAGCTTGAAAACCAATCTTGTTTCTCTTTTTTTGACAGGGATATGTGTTGCATTGCAAGCACATCTTCCATCACTTCAACCACCAGTATGTGAAATGTCGGAGGTATCAATGCAGTTGTACTCTACATAGGTTTGTACCTTGCATCTTTAGGTGGAGATCAGTTTGATGAATTGGTATACCTTCAGTGTCTCGCTTGGAGGTTTTATCGGCGTGACCCTAATAGTGTGGATTCAAGGGAACAGAGGGTGGGATCTTGCATGTCTACTATGTTCAGAGTTCTAAGAACTTGGGAGACTTCCATATCAAAGCTTATAGGATTATACCACATGATTCTTCTAGGTCAAAGTGTAAGTTTATAATAGCTAGATTGATCATATTTGTCTAGTTTAGTTGACTCATGCATTAGAGTACATAGTTATGAGTCTTGACATTCTATTTGACAGGGGAGCTAACACATGCAGTTATCCCTAAGGAGTTATACCGTAAACATGTTCGCAAGCTGCGTGAGCAGGAGGTGGTTGTCATAAGCAACTGCTTCTTCACTGATTTGAAAGAAAAGTGGAAGCCTATTCCAGAAGTTACAAGATGGGAGTTTAAACATGATACATAGTACAATGGAAAGAGTACAAAAATCCCCTATCACAAGTTTAGCTTAGTTGATTTAGCTAAGCTTGGAGAGAGGTAAAGTACCCTATTCTCTTTGTTGATATAATTATTGATACACTGATGTAATGGGTGTATTAGTTGATAGGTCGGATATCCCAACCAATACACCCATAACATCTGTGTATGAATAATTAGATAATCACCTTGATCTCCATCAGAAGTCAGAGATTCCGACCGATTAGATACAGCAAAACTATGTTCATCTGACTGATTAGATGCAGCAAGATTGCATTGTTTTATCAGCAGAAGCTATATCCCTCCTTTTCCTGACTGAATGTCATTGAATTGAGGTATGTATCCCTGTGTGAGATGGAAGCGCAGCTTTGATAGCTAAACTTAGGTTATAGGTTTCTTAAATACTCAAAGAACTTACAGTTTCCTTGTTCTGCTAAATTCTTGGTTAGGAATTCACGTCTATCTTTGGCGAGTTGTGAGGTATTAGTAGAAAGAAATCCTAGCATATCTTAGCTAGATTCTGAATGATGGATGTGGTAGTTGAATTCAGGATAGATTACCTAAATATTGGTAGAATTTTGAGTTTCCTGGCTATGCTAGATTCTTAGCCAAGAATTCTTGCCTATATTTGGTGAGCCGTGGTGTTAGCTGATAGGTATTGGCAGAAAGAAATCAGGCCATATCTTAATTAAATTCTTAATGGTGGATGTATGTTTAGTTGTTAAATATTTCCCGAGTTAAAGATTGAAGTTTATCTATAATAATTGTAAACAATGAGCAGTTTATAAGAAGCATGATCACTGTGGCTTGGAAATCCAGTTAAATCTCCATAATTGTTAACAAATACTGTATACAGGTATGAGTTTTGAACACCCAAAACTGGGGTGTGTTTTTTCCTGATCTGCGGGGCCCAACTAGCCAAAAAGTCCCTATACTGAGCAAGATCCGTTTTGAGTTCTCTATATTGTTATTTACTACTCCCTCTGTCCCTCTAAAATAGGCGGAGAATTGACTTTTTGTTGTCCCTCTAAATAGGCGAAATTGCAATTTCAATGTACATTTTGACTTATTTTACCCCTATTTAAGATATGTTGGAAATTGTATTGATAATAAGACAAAGGGTAAAGATAGAAAAAAACATGACAATTTATGAAAACAATTTTTTTCTTATTCTACGAGAATTGGACTTCTCGCCTATTTTAGAGGAACAGAGGGAGTATGTAATTGTACTAGTTGTATATATGCCATAATATGGTCATATCAAGCTATTGCTTACAAAGAATTGACATCAATGGAATAGGTATATCGAATCGTGCCTAAAACCGTATATATGTTCAAGGTGATTTGACATTTTATATGAATGATTGTAAAAACTCGCTTTTACCTCCATTTTAACTCATCAATATTATTGGTGTATCTACACATGGTAAAAAACGGTGAATAAGAGCATCTCCAATGCTAGGGGTGGGGGTCAAAAAAAAGTGTGTCACATAGGATTTATGACCTTTTGCACCACTTTTTGATCTCCAATGCAAGGGTGAAGGTGGGGGTCAATGGTGACATGGCTAGGTGGGGGTGAAGGAGAAGGTCAAGATATGACCTTCTCCATGACCCCCAACTTTATCTCCACATCATCATTAGATCCAATTTTGAATTGAAAATCAAAACTATTAATCCTTTTTTTTGTCTTTTGATAGAGGGTAAGACCCTATGCATTGGAGATGAACTTTAGGTAAAAAAGTTATGTTTTTGTTTGTATTTGTCATGTAGGAATGACCCCATTCAAAAAGGTAGTATTTTGACCCCCACCCCCACCCCTAGCATTGGAGATGTTCTAAGGGAACAAAAATAAAAAAAGGTTCATAGCATTCGATGAAGTACTGCACTTGAATTTACTTCAAGTACAACACAGTCCAAAGACTTGGAACATGATTATTGCATCACTAAAATCACCCCTCCGCATCATCTTCATACGGGACCTGCAATGAAACGAACGCGATTTTGCTCTCGCACTGCGAGAGCAAAGTTGATCTAGCGGCTTCACGACCCTTGGATTGGGAGGGGGGGTTTATAACCCTTGGATGAAGGGGTGGTGTGTTATAGAAAAAAATCATTTAAACACCTCTTCATCCAAGGGTTATAAACCCCCACTTTCCCAATCCAAAGGTGAATTTTGCTGCTAGATCGTTTTTGCTCTCGCACTGCGAGAGCAAAATTTTTTTCCAATGAAACGTCAACTTGATTAGCTCAATAATTGTTGGAGACGACAACACAACAGAAAAACAAGATTTTTTTAATAGTTATCTTGTTTTCTTTTCTTCTTTTGACAACAACTATTTTAATGGTTGTGTGACTTTTGTGTAAGGACTTTAGTTGAATAGGGGAATCAAATAGTGGACACTAGTCATTTATGGGCACGAGAGGGACCTTGCTATACACAAGTAGATATAAGTAGAGACTGTTCACTGTTATCAACAAAAACTCAGTACACCTACATTATCTGTCTTTCTCCAACCTTGAAACTAAAACTATACAATGGCTGCTGTTCAAGGCATGGTGGATTGGAAGAGAAACCCAATCAACAAAGATAAACATGGTGGAACTAGAGCTTCATTATTCATCCACTGTAAGTCATACTTACTAACTGGAATCTATCACTTCCAATTCTGTGCATGATTTAATCAATTTTCTTCTTCTGAAATTACTTCTCTGACAATTATCGGTATCGGTAACGATAATTTGTAGTTTTGGTGGTGATGACAAACATAACATTCATAGGGAATGTATTCAACCTGGTTACATATTTTCGTCAAACTATGCACATGGATGTAGGGACGTCTTCAGCAACTGCAACTAATGTTATCGGTGTATCTTGCGCATTTGCCTTGGTTGGAGGATTCTTCACAGATTCATACATAACTAGGTTTACTGGCATCCTGATTGCCGGTCCTATTGAGTTCCTGGTACGTAAAATGCTCCCATTAGTATTTCAAAAACAGAAGAATCTCAATCTCAATCTCAATCTATATATATTTCTTGATCAACTATCTAATTAAGAAAATGAATCTCTTCATTTTTATGATATCTATCATATATGCTTGTTATTTCGAAGTGTGAAAACGAGCTAAGTTTCTGTAAAAGAAACAGAACTGATAGGATAATGGTTCCTACCGACGTACACAACATGGTGAGGTCTACAACCCGCCACTGCGGCCACTCCCAGGAAATAAGTGGGTGCAGCTTTGGTGGGTCTGTTATTCTGTGTCTCTCGGCATAACCCGTGAGATTCAGCCCACATGATATAAATCAGTTTTGTAAAAGAAAAGCTGATTTTGGTGATAATTCTTGCCTCAGGTCTGTTGTGGTTTGACCATGAGTTGAACAAGTCAACTGTTAAAAAGCTTCACAATTTATTTTAAAAAATGCCACTCCGTCCAAATAAATTTAACACCGTTACCTGCTTTCTCCAAGATAAGGGGTGCAGCAATTTGGAAATTTCAGCCATATCAGCAAATAAAATGTCCGAATAACCCAGTATTGTTTCTCATTTCGACAGGGATACGTGTTACTAGCATTGCAAGCACATCTTCCATCCCTTCAACCACCAGTATGTGAAATGTCAGAGCAATTTAGTAACTGCAAACAAGTTCAAGGTAACAATGCAGTTGTACTCTACATAGGTTTATACCTTGTTGCCTTCGGGGAAGGTTGTTTTCGAGCAAACCTTGCATCTTTAGGTGGAGATCAGTTTGATGACGATGACCCAGTTGAGTTGAAACAGAAGTCCAGCTTTTTTAATTGGTATACCTTCAGTGTCTCGCTTGGAGGTTTTATCGGCGTGACCCTATTAGTATGGATTCAAGGGAACAAAGGATGGGATCTTGCTTTCACTATAGCAGCTGGTTTAACTCTACTGGGGGTGATTGTGGTTGCCTCTGGTTTCTCATTTTATCGTAACTTGATCCCAATTGGCAGCCCTTTAACACGGATGTTACAGGTAGACCAATCCGAAAATCCCTATTTTTGAATCACTTAGATGAGGTAAAGGAGTAATTGCACCTGGTTTTGTGTAACTTCTTGTCTTTTTTCAGGTTCTTGTGGCTGCATTTCGAAAGCGCAAGCTTCTGTTCCCTGAAATGGATGAAGATATCTACTTAGAATATAGCAAGGAAAAGAATGTTGGGGAAATATTATTACATACTAAAGGCTTGGCGTAAGTTCGTAACCAAATATATGTATTAGCTGCAATCTGTTTATTAGAAAGAGTGATTTGTTGGGTTTGTTAAAAACGTTGTATGCAGATGGCTAGATAGGGCATCGATATCAGATGGGAAAACTGGAGATTGGCATCTCTGCAGCGTCAGCCAAGTAGAAGAGATTAAAATTGTTCTTCGGATGCTCCCAGTTTTTCTCAGTACAATGATCTGTTACACTCCCATGACTCTAGTTCAAACATTGACAATACAACAGGGAGGCACAATGAACACCAAGTTGGGTGCAATTCATGTCCCACCGGCATCTCTCTTTGTTATTCCCATAGTTTTCCAGCTGGTGATATTAGTCATCTATGATCGACTGTTTGTACCGTTTGCTCGTAGAATCACTGGGTGCCCAACTGGCATATCTCACTTGCAACGTGTAGCTGTTGGTTTCATATTTATAATTTTAGCAACCATTTTGGGGGCGGTTATTGAAAAGAAAAGGAAGGGTGTGGCTGAGGACCACGGATTACTTGATTCGGGAAGCCAAGTGCCTATGTCTGTAATGTGGCTGTCTCTACAGTTCTTTGCTACAGGTATTGTTGATGTAACTGCGTTCGTTGGGTTGCTCGAGTTTTTCAATACTGAGGTGTCGAGAGGGATGAAATCCTTGGGGACAGCTATGTTTTATTGCAATCTAGGGTTGGCTTCTTTGATGGGGTCTGTTCTTGTGGATGTAGTCAACAAAGTTACTAGACGTGGAGGGATTGGATGGTTAGAGGGAAATAACTTAAACCGAGACTATCTAGACAGGTTCTATTGGTTTTTGACCATCCTTGGATTGGTGGCTTTTATAAACTACTTGTATTGGGCAAGACGCTATACCTATCGGCAACATAATCAGGCTGCGACTAGCTGAAAAGTCTACTGAACAGAAGATTTGTTTTACTATTAGTTGTAAGCATCTATACTGTGCTACTGAATATGATTAAAATCACATGACAACGTTTTCAATTTCACTTCTTCTAATGATTGGTTGTTTCAAATATTCTATATTGTGCTAGTGGATAGGTAGTGTTAAGTTTGGTCCATGTCACAATGCCCATAAGTTGTGGAAGAGAGAAATAGGAAAATAGAAGAACCACATACTTAAAAATCAATAAAAAGTCAAAGGATACTTCCAAAAAGAAAAAATATCTCTGGATATTTTTCATGATAGTTAGGAGCACTCGACAAACATGTTCTGGATATCTCTGATTTGTCTAGCTCACCAAAAATGAAAGGCCTACATAGGATTCCTTTATCTCCACTTGCAGGATAGGATTTAAAAGGGCCAGATTGAAACAGAGACTTTGGTCAATGATCTAGTTATGGTCTAGAGTTCTATTCTCAAGTTGTAACCTTATCACAAAAGACTCAACCCAAATATTCAGTTTTTGTTTACGTTGAATTCATTAATGCTAAGCAAGCAACATGAGGGAACACTGAAAAACTTAATTAGGAAATTCATAATTCACTTGATTCAAAAGTGCAACCACCTAGTTGGTGAATTATTCAAATTTCAAACTGATGCAATCATTTTAACTTATTAAGACCCAACTACCTACATTATTGGGAATGGCATATTCTGAATTTTAAACGAAAATGAAGTTCTAAGGGAATACCTTTACAAAGAAATTTTCTCTTGGATTCCCCCTCCATTTGCCTCCTGTAAAGAATGTAAACTGATTAGCCCCATAACTGTTGAGTTGTACTCAATTTTAAATTTTATCTAGTTGGACAATATCAAATATATTTAACTGAATGAATCTTTTTGAATTATCAATGGAATCAATTTGGATGAGACCTTGGATCTGTAGGCATGAGAGAGACCTTATATACAAGTGAGTGATAACAGAACTGTTCATAAAAACTTGGCATACATTTCAAGCTGGAAACTGAAACTGAAACTGCAATGGATGTTGTCCAAGGCATGGTTGATTGGAAGAGAAAACCAGTCAACAAAGAAAAACATGGTGGAATAAGGGCAGCAACATTCATACACTGTAAGTTTTGATTATCTTTATTGAGCCACAACTGAATTATTCTCATATATACACCAAATCTTTGAACATTTCGATTAAAATTAAATTGTCATTTGAACACTGTAAGTTTGATAGCTTCCTTCTCTAGCCTAAGAGTTAAGACCAGTTGATCTCTTCATTAACTACCTTAAGAATCCTCAAACTAAATTGTTATAATTAAGAGCAGTTACTTATCCGCAGAGCTCTACTGTTGTTTGTTTTGATATCCATGTTTGCAGTTTTGGTGGTGATGACGAGCCTAACGTTCATAGGGAACGTATTCAACATAGTTACATATTTTCGTCAAACTATGCACATGGATGTAGCGACTGCTTCAACAACCGTAACAAATATTATGGGTGTATCTTCTGCGTTTGCGTTGGTTGGGGGATTCTTCTCAGATTCATACATAACTAGGTTTACTGCCATACTAGTATTTGGCCCCTTTGAGTTCTTGGTAAGAGTCTCGTACCTGTTACTCAAAGACAGAATAATACTAATCTTAACTCTGTTTTTTTCCTGCAGCAAAGTTTTAAATAGTCTCTAAAATAATTGAAGAAATAGCCTATTTCTAATAAATTGTCACTGGCAATTTCTTGGTTAGGTAGAACAAATTTGAATTATTCTTCCTTGTTAGGTTGAAATACTTTAGTTTTATGTATTCAAGGATAGCTGTCAACAAAACTAATACATACGATTAAAATGAGTTAGGCCGGTGGCAGGAATCCATCTGCTTATGCAAACAATAGCGCACCGGCGCGGAGTTCAGTTGGACGATATATAGTGGTGTTTTGACCATAATCCCTCAATTACATGCTAGTTCTTATGAACACATTAAAGTTGAGGCCTACTAGTTGGTTACTTTGATTATCTCCTGGATCCATGACAAATACATCCATTCTTATAAGAAGACTAAATTTATGGACCTGAAAAATGATACTAAATGCTGATTCAAATTATGTGACAGAAGTTTCAATGTAAACCACTTATCAAAGTAGATTTTCAAGTGTTGCGCTCAACTGAACAGCCACATCCTCCAATTTAGATTATAAGAGTTCTCTTATTAACCCCACTAGATCTAGACGAATACAATCAATTAAGGGGGTATAAGGAAGTATAAATATACATAATTTCATAAACTCAAGGCTCATATTTATAGGAATAGAATACTGACTAAGCTATTTACAACTATTTGTTTTGTTTAACAGGGGTGTGTATTATTAGCAACGCAAGCACATCTTCCATCACTTCAACCACCAGTATGCGATATGTCTGCGCAATTTGATAACTGCAAACAAGTTCACGGTTACCAGGCAGTTGTACTCTATTTAGGTATATACATTCTTGCCTTTGGAGAAGGATGCTTAAGAGCAAACCTTGCATCCTTAGGTGGAGATCAGTTTGACGACAACGACCCAACTGAGATACAACAAAAATCTAGCTTTTTCAATTGGTACACTTTCAGCATTTCACTTGGAGCTATTATAGGTCTAACCCTAATAGTATGGATTCAAGAAAATAAAGGATGGGATTTTGCTTTCACTTTGTCAGCTGGTTTAGTTCTACTAGGGGTGACTGTGGTAGCCTCTGGTTTCTCATTTTATCGTAACCTAATACCAACAGGAAGTCCTCTAACAAGGATGTTGCAGGTACAGTTCTCGTAATCATATATGTTCACAATTTCATATCTCGACGACAAAAGTTAAAAGATTTCTTTTTTATCAACATAAAAGTTAAAATTGACTATTCCAAATTCCACATCCACATTTGAACAATAAAAAGTAATGCAGATGTATTTGTACCTTCATTTAATTCGGTGTAGCACTATCGACAAGCTTCATACCCCAGGAGTTTCTCTGACTCCGTTACTTTTTCAGGTTCTGGTGGCCGCATACCGAAAGCGCAAGCTTCAGTTCCCTGAAATTGATGAAGACAATTATTTACCATATAACAAGGAAGAGAATGTTGGAGAAGTACTTCCACACACCAAAGGCTTAAAGTAAGTTTCCAATAATTATTAAGAATTTAAGGAAGATCTGTTAGCCTAAATGTACAACATTGTCAGGTTTTGTTACATTCTGTATGCAGATGGCTGGACAGGGCATCAATTTCTGATGGAAAAACAGGAACCTGGTATCTTTGTAGTGTTAGCCAAGTAGAAGAGATGAAAATTGTTCTCCGAATGGTCCCAGTTTTTATTAGTTCCATGATCTGTTACATTCCCATCCCTCTACTCCTAACATTAACAATTCAACAAGGAGGCACGATGAACACCAAGTTGGGTGCAATTCATGTCCCACCAGCATCTCTCTTTGTCATCCCTGTAACTTTCCAGCTAGTGATACTAGTTGTTTATGATCGGTTATTTGTACCATTTGCCCGTAGAATCACAAAGTGCCCAACTGGCATAACTCACTTGCAACGAATAGGTGTCGGTTTTGTAACTACAATTTCAGCAACTGTTATAGGGGCTTTCGTTGAGAGAAAAAGAAAAGGTGTGGCAGAGGCTCATGGATTACTTGATTCAGGCAACCAAGTGCCCATGTCTGTTATGTGGTTGGGTCTCCAGTTCTTTGTTCTGGGCATCAATGATGTGACTGCATTCGTAGGGTTGCTAGAATTTTTCAATACTGAAGTTTCAAAAGGGATGAAATCCTTGGGGACTGCTCTGTTTTGGTGCAATATCGGATTGGCTTCTTTCATTTCATCTATTGTTGTTAATGTAGTTAACAAAATTACTAGACAGGGAGGGATAGGTTGGTTAGAGGGAAAAAACATAAACAGGGACTATATCGACCGTTTCTATTGGTTGCTTTCCGTTCTTGGGTTCTTGGCTTTCCTGAACTACTTGTACTGGGCAAAGAGGTATACATATCGACAGCATAGTCTTGCTCCTATAAGCTAAAATGTCTCTACTGAACAGCAAAATGCTCTTTCTTACTAAAACTTGTATATCAAAATACTCAATATGTATCAGCTTTCCATTTCAATAATATGTTGCAATGTTCCTCACAATAGACAGTCTCTAACATGCAATAACTTCACTTACAATCTGGGTGCTGAGTTGACATATGCATAAAGTTCCATAATGGATATGAAGACATGGTGAACAAGTTCGGGGCACTTGTACAAATTATTAAAGGGAAAGAATGCAAACAATAAGATGACATAAAAACATCAAAAACTTTAAGGAAAGATCAAAAGATAGGTACAAACCTTTTTTCTTACGCCATCGACTTTATCCTTGTAGCCTCAGCATCACCATCTCCTTGAGTTCACACAGCCCATGTTTTGAAAAACTGTCCATGATTTTTCCAATTCCCATGTTCTCCCCGAGCATCAAATCCAAATGATTCTACTTAATTTGCAACTGAATCAAATAACATAATACTATAATCATCAAATCTATGGGACATTTTGTCGAACAGTGCTGCTGCATCACTAAAATGCCTAACATTGTGTTGTATAAATGAGTAGTAAATTCCAACTTCATCAATTGATTACTCCTGTTATCTTGCAGCTTTTGATTGTAGTCCTTTATGATTGGATCTTTAAACTATGGACATGGAGAAATTTGGTTGGCTAGATGGAAATGGAAGAGGAGAGCGAGAGAGAGAGAGAGTGGGAGGAAAAGAAAAGAGGGCTCGTAGATGGTTACGACCAAACGTTGTGCCGCACTGGGGTTTTGGTTTGGAGTCTTTGGACTCGCTTCATTTTCTTTTTAACTAGTATGTAACCCGTGCCATAATGGCACGGCCAGGTTTTTTTGTTGACAAAAGACTCAACATATTATTTCTTACCAAGCAGCCTATCATGAACTGCAAAAATTGTGTTCTAAAGAGAAAAAAATGTACATACCCAGGTATATTTCTCCAAAAAAATAAATAAATTGACATACTACAAAGAATTTTTACAGTGAGATTTGTCAGTTATTAAAAGACACCAATGTAGAAGGATGTCCGAATATCAATCTAAAGTTTTGATGTTCCCTTCACCAGTCGCATTTGAAGAAGCATTGTTCCATCTCAGCATCTGCATTTGGGCAGATAGCGGCAGCTCAAAGTTGTTGCCGTGCCTAACAACTTGGAAACAACATTATACCTGCTGCAAATATAAGATGGATCCTAATGTCATTACAGAAGAAATAAAGCCATAGAAGTATTTGTGCTATAATTCCTGTCTAGATATACCCAAATATGATAATGTGAAAATGCCTGAGATATTACACACGTTATCCAATCTACCATTGTTTCCTACTTTTCTTCGATACAAAATCAAGATAGAGTTATCAAAATAAAGTTTAAATACTTACGAAATGGAACTAAAATAGGATAGTTGCTGGTCCCTGGTACCTGCATATATATATTGATGGGAATGGGAAGAACACATAACCTGTGCTATAATGGCACGCGATGCAACATGTTTCGTAGTGCTGGCTGCCCAATTCAGTATCGTATGGTTTCAACACCAGTGTCATACACGTGGAAGATGGTGGTAATCAAGTGACGAACAACAAATCTAAGTTGCAACAGAAAGAAAAAGGAAATGAGTATTTCAAAATTCACCGATAGATGGAGAACACTTTTTTTCTACGTCAGAAAGAAACATCAAGGTTTCCTCGCCTTACAAACAACGGGCTTTCTTCGACTTTTGCTTGTACAAATTTTTGACTGCATCACACACTAAAAAAAAAGAAAGAAAAAACTCAATAACCACAAATCTGTATCAAACGCATAAACAAAAAATTTAAGTGAATAACTCTCTTTCTTTTAATCAAATTGCCTTTTAGTCAATAGCTAATAAAACAAAACACTGGCATGCGTTATTTAGTATGAACTCTTGTGAGTCGCTTCATGTCAGTTACTGACAGGGATGTGAAGTCGCATAGGATCACTTAGGTGAAGATCACCGTCTCTAATGATACGTACTCATAACAAATTTCCAAAACAAATCCCATGTTCTATGCGAGTTTATCTTTATCGTGCTAGTAGTTTCGAAAGCCAAAAATGGACAAAGAAAAGAGGAGGAAGAAAACTTTACAGTTTCCACTGTTGTCGAGATATTTAAAGGAAGCAGCCGTTTTCGAATGACACCACGGTGGTGAGTTCGAGCAACCAACTCTTGTTCAACATAGCATCCTTTGTCGAAGCTTATAGCATTCAAGACTGTAAAATTGTACTCAAGCGGAAATGCCTCACCTGAGAAAGTAAGAATCAAAAATCAAGACTAATTAAAATGTAGCATTTCTGCACTGTATGAAGAGAAAGAATAATGACATGCTTGGCTTATAGGAAGAAACCCGGTTTATGTTTTTGAGAAGTAATGTAGTAATTCTATGAATGACATGGTTCACATTCATGTCAGATGACATATATGGAAGCTTAAGTTGCTAAGAGAACAAAAAAGAAGTCTGCTTCATTTTCAAATGTGACTAACAAAAAAGAAAAATCCACTGCCATGCTCTTTATTTTGCATCCTCTTAGGCTGAAAATTTCGGAAAGATGTAATTCAGAAAAACGGAATGAGAAGATAAAACAACCTGAGAAGAAAATAAGAAATGAAGCATGGAACCTACTGCAGTAATTCTGAAACTTGTAGGACTTGTGACCGGCTACATTTCTGAGGACATTTTTGTTGTCCATCCAAAATGTAATCACCTTCTGTCATTGCAGGGTGCACGCAATTAACTTAGGTTTGTCTGTTAGAAATAGCTGCACCTTCCTACTGGTCAATTTTTGTAGTTTTCTTAATGTTGAGATCATCACATTACACTCCGCAGGATCCAGGAAGTGTTGCCTGTTATTGGAATCATAAACAAAACAGACTTAACAAAAATGTGCAGAAATAGAAAAATATCAAAGGATCATAATATTCAAGTTCCAAATTGCTCTAAACATCCAAAAATGAAGCTGATAACCTAGTGCAAGTTGGCTCCCAAGTAAAGATAAAATTTTCGAGGAGCAAGTACAAATTATTGTGACGCATGTAATACACTGAGTTCTATTCTTGTTTTTCTTAAATTCAAATATTCAGTTCATAAAAATACCATCTCGAGCCAAAGGAATCAAAGATCTGGAGCTACCATTCCCAACAGTTGCAGAAACCGCAATCAACACCATTACAATCAAATAATAACAAACCAATAATTTGAAAGAAAATTCATTTAAAAGACAACAGGTGCCGGTCTATGAAGGATTGTATCCCATCTCTATAGTTTTATTAAATTACAAAATTTAAGAATATAGAAATTGAAAAATCAAATTATAATTATAGAAATTGAAGAATCAAATTAGGGCATACAATTGGAGATGGACGAATTTCAATTACAATTCAGGGAATGGCTTACAATCTGTTTTGAGTTTTACGATCTGATTTCGGGTTCCAGAGAGACCATCTAATGGAACTAATTATTGAAATGATGCCATAAACATCAATGGCAACCATCATCAATCTCTAACGATGTATTCTTCAATAAAAGCTAATCACAAAACACAAAAGTTCAGGAATTACCTTCTTTGTGTTGAGAATAGCCAGATCTCGTCGCCTGTTTTGATAATCAAAAGATTGTTTACAACCCTAGGGTTTCTTTTTTCGCTTGGGATTTGCTGGGAAGAAAAGAGAGAGCAAAAAACACGAAATGAGTACAGTCCGATAAAATTGATGTGTATATCTCATTTTTACAAACTTAACCTTAACATTTTGTTATATTACGATGGCGGTGGTGTAACAGGGAAAAACACGGAGGGTCATTTTCGTAAAAAAGGGGCTTCACGGTCGATGTTTTGAGGCCTCGTGAAACACCACTTCCCTTTATATTATAGATTCCTTTTTCGTCAATATGACCTAATTATCCCATTTTGAGGCTCGGAATTCACATCATGCCGTAAAACATGCCCTTGCGAACTTTTTTCTTTTTTTTTTTTTTTTTTTGTCAATTCGACTATTTCATTATAAAAATATTACTAGTATATACGGAGTATAAGTTATTATTAATGGGACCCTTTAAATCTATCCCATTACCTAATCATAGTGATGTGAAGGATGAGTTAGTTTGGGAAGGTAGTAAGAGCAAGCACTATGGTGCCATAAGCTTCTCTATTGAATAGAGAAAGGGGAAGGCAGAAATGTCGAAAAAATAGCAACCACAGTGGTCTTAGCTATTTAGAGACGGAAATCGGATTTCCGCACAGAAAAGCTGCGGAAATCCGATTTCCGTAAAAAAAAAATCTGCGGAAATCCAATTCCTGCACAGTCAAAGCTTGACTTTTGACCGGCGGAAATCCGATTTCCGTAAAGAATAGGTTTCTATACAGAAACCCTGCGACCTGCTGCTCATTTCAGTCATCGCATGATTACCAACAATTTCCTTTATCTCAATATCAGAGTGAGAAATTTGTGCAACAAACTGAGCAATTTGTGCAAACTTGGCCACAAAGTACTACTACTACTAATAATAATGCTGACTGGGACATTGCTGAGGCTGAGGGAGTAGGAACGTTCACTGGATTGCTCAACAACCCGAATGCTCGCCAATTTTAGTTTAGTTGTAATCTATTGAAAACTGATTATTTGTTAACTTGAAACTTGGAATTAATATCAGTACTTTTTATTTTGCTAACTTGATTGGTACATGACTAGATAACTTGCGATTACAACTACATTGCAAAGATGAAAAAAAAAAAACTACTAATATCTTGCCAAATAGATTCCATCATGTTGCTCTTAACATTTCATAACACATCATTGTAAATCCTCAATCTTTTATAACATTCACCAAACACGAATGCCCGGTTATTGAGCTGATAATATCGAGACATAGATCTTCTGACCAATTCTTCATGTGACGCATTTGTATTTGTTTGGTACATAGCTCTCATAATTCGACAAAACTCGGAGATGTCTCCATTAATGCGGTTCCATCGACTTCTAATTCCATTTCTATCTCGACCATTTGGATTGTTTGTAACTCTCACGAACACATCAAAAACACGAATCCAAAACGCCGGTTGCCAAGGTTCCACTTCTCCCACCATACCATTCATTCGGCTACGAATGAAAGAGTAAGTAATTGCTAGATCTTCTAACTTGGTGTAATTGGTCGCCATTTTGATTTGGTGATGAAAAAAATTTGAAAATTTGAAGGGAGAAAGAAAGAATCAATAGAAACAAGATTGATTGGGGTGGATTTGTCAAAGAGAGTGAATTTTCTTATATAGAAGAGATCCCAACAGATAGTTTTTTTGAATTTTGAAAAAAAGAGTCGTTGGGGATCTGACGGTCATGAAAAAATAGAAAGATGGATGGTTAGATGTTGAGGTGTAGAGGGGGTGTAAGGAAAAAAAGGTCAAACGGTAATATTTATGGGACGAAAATCCAATTCCCGCATGACTTCTGGGCGGAAATTGGATTTCCGTAAAAAGTTTTCTGCGGGAATTGGATTTCCGCCTCGCTTCTCTATTGCTATTGCCTGCTACGGATTGGTAGCAGGCAATAGAGAAGTCCATCAATTTCTCTTTATGGTAGCAGGAATTTGGATTGGAGATTCGTGTGGAAACTTAGGTGCCCACATAAAATAAAATCTTTTTATGGTGTTTCTGCCATAACAAACTCAACTTGAGTGAATCTCTGTACCGTAAAGTTATAGTTGACCATCCTGGTTGTATTCTATGTGACAATGACTTAGAAACTGTGTACCATTTGTTTTTCTGCTGTAATAGGGTATGTCCTATTTGGAAGAAGGTTAATAAGTGGACAGGTTTCGAGATTCAGTGGGATACGGTCTCTCCTACTCTTCTTAAGCGTCTTTGCAACTTTAATGGTAAAGTCAGAGGTGTTGAATGGTCTATTTTCTTCCCATTTATCTTGTGGTCTATTTGGAAAGGTAGAAACTTATCGGTCTTTGAAGGGGTTGATTTTTATGCTAATAGGATATTGAATTGGGCTGTTAAGAGTGCGGAATTCAGTACTATCCTAAAATCTATTAATAGTGTGAGATATGTGCAGGAGGATATATGTATCCCTTGGAGCAAGCCTGCAAATGGCTTTTGTAAACTGAACACAGATGGCGCCTCTAATCTTCTCAATGATGCAGGTATTGGAGGAGTTTTGCGTGATGATTCAGGAGACTTTGTGGCTTGTTTTGGCAAACATGTGTACAAAAATGATAACAATATGGCGGAATTGTGGGCTGTTCGTGATGGTCTGGAATTGGCGAAAGACTTGGGTATTGCGAAACTTGAAGTGGAAAGCGACTTCAGTTATGTCATCCAGTTATGCCAGCAAGAAGCTACTCCAACCTGGGCATTAAGGAACCTTGTGAAGGATATTTTGAAGATACGTCAGCAGTTTGAAGTGGTTGTGTTTAAACATGAGTATAGATAAGCAAATTTTGCTGCTGACAGATTGGCCAAGGATGCGGCAAGTAATAGTTGTGTTGGTGTGTGGACTTCGAACCCACCAAATCATTTACGTAGTGTTTTGCTTGAAGACTTACAAGGACGAGCTTATGCTCACTCCATTAAAGTTATGTTGAGTTAGTTGTTTGGTTTATTGTCGCTTATCAAAAAAAAAAAAAAAATGGGACCTGATCATTAAATTTGTATATATTTATTTATTTTGTAGGATCTTTTTTAGAAAAAAATTTGTTATGATATATTATAAAACCTAAACGTAGGATAAATGAAATTGAATATATTAGAATGAAGAATATTTAAAAGTACGAGAAAATAAGAACTTACCGAAAATATGAATTTCGTCAGCAAAATTCTCAATATCGAGCGAGATTAAGATTGTCGGTCGATATAGTTTCCTTCTGACCAACCAAACAGACATTTCTGCTAGGAGTTTGCATGTTTGCCAGCTCCATAGTGAGGCAAAACAGGCAGAATACATGATTTTCCTTTGGCATAGGAAAGGGCCTCAGGTTAATATTTTGATTTTTTGAATTTTACACCTGGTGTACGAGTAGAAAATCTGCATAGGTACTCGTGGTACCACATCCGTCAGATCTACTCGCACATACAGTATTTAATTGTAGTTTGCAGTCCGAAGACAGTTAGAACAGCATCGAGGATGCAGTGAGCAGTGATTAAAAGCTAAGTATTGCAATATAAACAAGATAAAGATGACTTTCTGAGTATTACTACTGCTGAGATTACATGAATTAAACCCTAAGGAACCAGAGGAGATCACAAACCTAATCTCTCTCTTGCTACTTAGGCTCAACCAAACAAGAATCCAACCCCTACAACGTTTTCCAAGCTCTCCTTATATAGGCCGAGCTTGGGTGGTTTACAGCTAATAAAGACAAACGACTCAATCGTGGTGGTGTCAGTTTTTGTCGAGTAAGGCGGTTTACACTCCGAAGCTGGATCCTTGGCTTCGGTCCTTTGCGGTAGTCCGAATCCTTTCCACTCCGATTCACCGCTGTTTAATCCTTTCGGTATGACTTCACCTTCGGGATGCGAGACACGTGGTCCGAGGGGTTTTTACCCCCTACACCTGGAGTCTTTTTCAACAAGAATAGTTCTGAGGATTGGTGAGCAAATCAATAATATGATGGGAGTTCAACAAATAGCTATTGATGATAAGTATCTATGATTTCCTCTATTTACTTCCAGGAGTAAAATTCAATCCTTCAGGCCTTGTGTGGACAAGCTCAGAGTTACACTTGGTAACTGGAAAAACAAAACTCACTCCATCTGGAAGAGTTACTCTCATCTTAACTGTCACTTTTACCTCAAGTATATATCAAATGAGTTGATTTAAACTGGTTGTTCAAACCATCAAGGATCTCAACAACCTTCAAATAAACTTTTCTCGGGCAAGGATATAGAAAATCCTATTGGTGTTTATCTGATGGCTTTGGAAGCCATCTGCAAGTCTAAGAAATATGGTGGATTGGGTATCTATCATAAACATGTTTTTGTTCAATGATGTTATGCTGCATGCCTGCATTAAGATAGGATATAGATTACTCATTGATCCTCACTTTTTATGGTCTTTTATAATGGGCACTAATAAGTACATCAAGGATAAGGATATTTTAACCGAGTACTGAAGCAAGATCTGGAGATTCTTAGATATAGAAAGGAATCTTGGAAAGAATGGCTAACATTCAAAAGTACAACATATGGAGGATAAGAAATGATATGTCTCCCAATTTAGAGGGATAAATGTCTCTCAAAGCCTCCAAATTTTACTGATAATATCAACATGGCTTCAAATCTTATTACTACTACTGGGATTTGGAGTATTACCAAGAGAGGGATGATATTCAAGAAATAGATATCCACCATAATGAAAGTGATTTAGTTAATTGGGGTCTCACTGATAAAGTCAACGTTTTCTTGAATCTCTTTATCGGGGGAAAAATGGATCATAAGTACAAGAATGAACATAATCAAATGGATTGGATGCAAATCCGGAAGCTGGATACTTCTCCTGCAATTAAGTTATTCGTATGGAAATGTGCTCATGGCATCCTATCATCCAATGTTAGGGTTGCAAGGAACCTCAATTATATTGATCCCATCTGCAAAATCTGCAAGTCTGGAGAAGAAACTTTATCTCATATGTTTATGCATTGCAGATTAATTTGCTCAGAATGTTTGGAATTCTTTCTTGGGCTTCGAGGATTCTAACTTTAACAACTGCACTGACTTACATAGCTGCCTGAACTCTTGGTTCTCTAATAATGCAATGAGGAAAAAATGGGCTAACGCTTGTGCTACAGTCTGTTGGTTCATCCGGAAAGAAAGATGTGATTGTTCGTATAAGAAAAGGGCTATGGATAAAGATGTCACAGTGGACAGCATCAAACAAGCTCTTTCTAGTTACGACAGAGTAATTCACAAAGAAGATCATCTCCCAAATAATCTTTACTATGATCCTTGTGATGGCACTAAAATAGATTTCTTGGATAAAAATCTCAACAAGTATCAGTTGCACAATTAAAATACGTGTGTTGTATCTCAGTAACTTACACTATGCTAACATTGGTCTAATGCCTTGGACTCAACAGGTAAGTGCATTGGAGATCGAGGATATCATGCACAAACCAATGCAAATGGAGCCAGTAAAGGAGCAGACTTAGCTTTTGGATGGGCCACTGAATGGAAGAGAACAAATGTGTCTTTTGAAGCTGAAGACGTCCAAATTTTGAAGATCATCAAAGACAATTACAAGGCTGTTTTGTGTACTAGTTGCTAGTTTATGTTTATAACTATGCTGCAGTCTTGCTAGTCTATGTTTATAACTTCTTTTGACTTGTTTTGTATCTCTAGTCCTCCATATGATGTCAAGTGTAAAAGTACAAGAACAAGATCATCATAACGAAGATGAGGACTTTATGAGCGAAGATGATGATGATGTTCAGATAGTAGATTATATGACCGAGTCAGCAACTGTTGAGTCTGCATCACTTTCAGGTGGAAAGGAAAATAAAAACTTAAATCTAATGTTTGGCAGTTTTTTGATCTCATAACTTTCAAAGATGGTGAAAAGAGGGCAGTGTGCAAAGAGTGTAAAAAGGATTATTAATATGATAGTCAGAAAGGTGGAACCTCAACTATGAATAGGCATAAGTAACCTAACCGTGAGACTGAAGACGTAAGGCAGATGTTGTTGTCTGCAACTAGTGGACAATTGTCTACTCGTGCACGGAAGATTGATCAGATGAAGTTTCGGGAGTATCTTTCGTTAATCATTCGAAGAAACCTTCTTGTCTTTTGTGGAGTATCCATAATTTAGGGCATGGTAAGTTGTCTAAATGTGGATGTCAAACATGTATCAAGGAATACTGAAAAAGCCGATGTTCTTAAAAGTCATAAACCACAAAAAGATGTTATTCGTAAGGCCGGTTCCAATGGAACCATGTAAAACTATGTCTCTGCAATCCCACGTGGCCTAGTAAAAGTTTTTTGGGGCAGTGGTGTCGATAAAAAGTGTCTGTCGACAGAAATACTGTCGATGTTGACAGTTTTTCCATCGACATATGGTTTTTCTGTCGACGATATAAATTGTGTCGGTGTCGACATATTTTCTATCTATGTCGACATTATTTGTATCGACTATAAATTCAACCATTTAGAGACGAAAGGATTCATCTTCTTCTCAACTCTTCTCTTCGTATTCGTTTCTTCTTCTGTTGGTGTTTTTTTCTTAACCAAAACTATAGTTGGTCGATCATGAAGCGATTAACAAAGTCAGTAAAGGCTGCGATTGGGGGCTCTAAAAAGAATAGGGAAAGCAAAAAAAAAAAAAATCAAGAAGAGGTTGTTGATTACCACGATCAGCCCACCGGTATCAGTTGGACTCAAGATAAAGAACACGAGTGGGCTAATGTCAGAAAACTCTGTAGTCTTAGCATTATACCGGAGCATTTATCAAGGAATGATAAGATCATAAACTTAAGAGGAGATTTAAAAAAAAATTGTTGTTGTCCAACTGTTATATTGGTTATAATTTCATACGCCCATTTTAATTAGTAAATATTACTATATATATATAGGCACATGATTAGTTAAAGCTACATACGATAAACTTCCACCTGCAATTAAAGAACGCGTAAATAGGTACCCATGGAAAGACTTTTATGTCATCGACACTCACAATGAGAAAGCTAAGATAATAAGGTCGATAATCGAGCGGTACTGGAGAACTTCAAATACATTTTTCTTCAGAGACTTTGAGGCGGGTAAGTTTTTTAATTAGAATTTTAATTGGGGCAAACCAATATTATTTATGCGGATACTGTGATTATTAAATATGATGATGCATGTAGGAATCGGCCCATTAGATTTGTACATGATCACCGGCATAATGTGCAAAGGACCGGAGATTCCATACAACCAAGCCAAGTGGAAAGATGGTCGCTGGGCCGAACGACTTCCTTTACTAAAACAATATGGGTCATTTGTAAGAGGTGACGGTTTAAGTGTTACAAACTTGCGAGATTTTTTGGTCCAATATTGTAGTATTTACGAAAAGAATGATGATTGGCCTGAAGAAGATTACGATGAGATCGAAAGAGTATTTGTATTGTGGATTCTATCCTATAGTTTTTCCCCAATGCTAGTTCGATTGAACCCTTTGGTATTCAGCAGACTTTGGAAAAATTGGACATCGCATATAAGTATGATTGGGGAACTCCAATGTTAGCAGAGCTACACAGGAGCATGAGAGAGGTCTCCTCCGGATCATCCAATAGCTTCGATGCATATCATCACATCATAGAGGTAAGAAAGCCTAAGATGCTTTTCATTAAATGTATTATTCTTTACCTGCAAAAATAATGTAATTTATTTTATCTTCGCAGTTTTGGTGGTACATTCAATTTAAAGTGAACCATCCCACTTTGTCAGACACGTCCCTACAACTTCCAATTATGAAGATGTTTGAACAGGGAAATTGGGCGCCGCAGCAGCGAACAGATGGAACCACAAGCAAAAATATGAGCCGGCTACAAGGAGCACAACAGACCACTTAAAATTATAAAGGTAGAGCGTACATTGAATAGGAGCAGTGGGGGAATGATGATAATGTCACCGAGATGTACAACAAGAGTTTGAGCAGGTGTGTATTGTATCACTACGCCACAGGGACCGGTTTATAACGGATATAGACGTTGCGCCGAATTAAAGCAATGTCTATTAGCGTTGCGAAAACGGCGTTACAAATTTTTGGTAACGTCTAATAACGTTGTTGTAATTAATTAAAGCAACGTAAGATAACATTGCAGAATTTATTTAAAGCAACATTTTTTATAAATGAAGCAACGTAAATGACGTCACCACGCGTCACCACTTCCGTTGCACTTTTTGTTATAAGCAACGTAAGTGACGTCACCACACGTCACCACTTCCGTTGCCCTTTTATTTAGAGCAATGTTTTAGATAAATGAAGCAACGCCTATAAACGTTGCAGATTTTTTAATTAAAATTAAAAAAAATAAAATTACAAAATAAATAAATTCTGTATTTAAATTAAAAAAATGTATTACAAATCTATACAAATACAAATACAAAAATCTATACAAAAGAACCCCAAATATCATCCAAAATGGTCTGGTGATAAGTGAACAGATTTCATAAACGAATCACCAACAACCTTAACTTTGCAAAATCCCACAATACAAAAAACACATTTCAGCTCAATCAAAATAGACACTTACTTAAATTGTACAATCTGCACAATCCTTACAAACACAGGTGTGTCATGATATGGAATCGCACAATTTATCAACTCATCCACATTATACACATGAACCCTACAAACAAACAAAAAAATCATCAGCAACTCAAAATTACCACTCAAATTTCATAACCAAGCAAAAATTCAAATAAATCGCATTTCAAATTGCATTCAAATTGTACAGACAAGATCTCAAGGCATCGGCAATCACGAAACCAAGATGGACGATCTTTAAGGATCTCCGCGACCTATGGGGCAATAGGAAAAAGGTATACACAGTCACATAGGGAACTTTGTAGGGAAAAACAATCATTGCATACCATCTAAATAGAAAATAATGAAAGAGACTCACTTTCATGGGTTCTAAACTCACGAGACCACAGGCTCGTGATGTAAGTAAGTAAGTAAGTAAGTAAGTGGGGAGGAAAAGCATACCTCTGACCAAGAAGTCTCTATCGCCTAGAGGTGGGGTTGCTGCCTCAATTGGAACTGGTGTAGCAACAACTTCTTCGCTGTAAACGAAGCATACAGACAGGTGAGTAAAGCAAAAACTACACATACGCAGATACAAATGACCAGGGAACCTCAAAACGACAAGTAATGCTAGACATTATAGCAGACATCAAATGGTTTAAATCTCGAACTATACACTGACCAGGTTTAAAAATTGTTGCTTCTTCCACCGCCGATGTTACAGCTGTTGAAGCTACCACCGCCGCTATTGCCACCACCAGCAGGACGAGGAGCTCTCTCATTGGCATAGCTTATACGGATAGACCTTCCACCAAGATCCTGAAAGAAGAACAATGTTCCAATAGCATCATATTGAACCACAGCAGATGCATGATAGCAACCGTATTAATTCCATTCACATTTATACCTGACCGTCCATGGAACTTAGAGCTGAACTAGCATTTTCATCACAACTGTAGCTGAACTAGCAAAGTCTGCAAGGAACATAGATGACACCAACCCCTTATAACACATGATTACTATGACAGGTCAAAGCAATTAAAGATACAACACTTAATCCACACCATCTCCAATCACCTGCATAGATGATCATAGGTTCCCTTGCCACTACAAGTCTTTGCCAATGTAAGACTATGAATACTATCTTAATTGCATCTACTGGCAATAAAAGTAACACAGTACATCCTTTACAAATACAAAAACTAGCGGAAGCAAGAGCACATAATGACTTACATTTTTGTATGACCCGACAAAACACCAATACAGCCCTTTCATCCGCATTCCATGTCCTAACAGCTTCTTCGCTGTAAACTAAGCATACAGACAGGTGAGTAAAGCAGGAACTACACATACGTAGATACTTTTGTTAAGTAAAAGTCAAAGCAACATAAAGAAACCGGGACAATGCATCAATTGGCAATGCAATATAACATATTTCTAAGTACTTTCTATCAAGTCATTTGAGATATAACATCAATTGGCAATGCAATATATTCCCCAGAGTTCCTAACACTATACTAGAACTTCCTAACACGGACAACACCAAAATTGTACCTAAGGGACATGGTCACACGACCTAGGCACAACAGTTCAACCAAGCCCAGGACAACAAGGAAGTTTCTTAATTCAGCAATTTAAGATCATGAGCCTTCAAGCACAGACACTAAATGGAAAGTAATCCAATGCTAATAACAAACCCTGGCATATGTCAAATGATTACAGTACAAAAAAGCCATTAATTACAGATTACCAATAAAAATCGACTACAAACAATTACTTAGCATATGTCAAATGATTAGGGCTAGAACCAAAAACTTGAAACCCAAAATTTACAAAATTAAGCTCTAACATTAATGAGAAATCCAACCCAAGTAATAAATTTTTAAAAACGGATTCCCAAAAAGTATATTATAGATCAAATTTCTCATGTTATAACCAAAACCCTGAGCCTAATTTCATGAAAAAAAAATAAACAAAATTATTCTAAAAACCCCAAAAACTAAAATAAAACCCTAGAAATCAAGAATACTTTCGATTTCAAACAAAAAATAAAACAAAAAATGAAACAAATTATCAAAACCAGGAAAAGAGATCGGAGTTTCAAATCTTCTTCTTCTTCGTTGCGTTTAGGTTACAATAGCTTATTAGTTCAGCTCAGCTCAGCCAAATGAAAAGAAGAAGAATGAGAAAAGATTCATAACAAGAACAACAGGTAATACTAACCCTAGAAATTAGGAATACTTTTCGATTTCAACCTAACAAAAGACACAGATCTAAGATTATAAACAGACCAAAAATTGGACTGAAACGAGATCTAGGAAGAATACTAGTTTTAATCCTCCCTAGAGGTAGATATAAATCTAGGAAGAGAAGAGAGGCTGCGTGAAACGAGAATGAAGGAAGAGAAGAGAGGAGAGGCTGCGTGAAAGAGAAAGAAAAAGTAAGAAACAAATGAAAACAGCTGAGGTAGGTTTTTTTTTTTTCTCTGGTTTTCGCGAGAGGGAAAGATAGGAAGGAGGTGAGCGAGTGAGGATAAGGTTTGAGTGTTTGGGAAAAAAAGAAGTAAGACGAAATATAAATCCGAAATATCTAATTTCCGGTAAAAAGACAAAATAGCCTCTGCATGCGCAACGGAAGATAACGTTGCCGTGACGTTGCGCAATAAAAAAAAAAATATTTACAGCAACGTTAAAAAAAATTGTGCAACGTTATTTGACGTTGCCACGTGGGCAACGACTATTAACGTTGCAGATGCGAAAAAAAAACGTTGGGAATCAGGCCCTGTGGTGTAGTGTATAGCCCTATATCAAAAGAGGGTGTTTGGTACTATGGAGCGAGACTCATATTTCAGCATACATGGGTGTTAGTAAAAGCAATCAACCCATTTGACAACGACATAATTTCGAAGGCCGATTCTGAACGGGTGATAGAATATTTGGGGGAGTGGGAGACAGCTATGGATGATAGGTTTCGGCGGACTCAAGAGGCAACCAAAGAAGAATACGATCAATGGTTTAGACAGGTTGCCGATCCAAATATATTTACAGAGACAGAAAAATATAGTGGGTCTGACGTCCCAGCAGTAGGTAGGCTTCCACTAGGTGGTAATTTCCTTCCCTCACAGCCGCCTTCGCAATTTCATCGAGGCACTTCATCTTCTACACAAACATATTTTTACCCTACTCAGCTTTATTCTACGGATTTACCATCTTTTACCTGGGAAGTTCAGACGATTGATGCCAGTAGTGGAAATCCGGTTTCATACTCGTTGAATAATGCTCTTCCTGGAGAGTTTGAACCATACACTATGGTAGATGCTCCATGTGAGGTGCTTCAGCAAAGATGTAACGATTTTCACAACCTCTTGGGTTGATTTCAGCATATTCACATTGAGGAGATGAACAAGTGGAGGACAGGCTCATTCTTTAACCTTGATCTAAACACTCCAGGTCAGAACACTACCCCTGTTGTCCCAGATCACAATCATAAAACTCGTAATAGAAGAAGTCCGAGCTCAAGCACCCCGAGTAGGATTGTAAGTAGTGGAGGAAACCCAGATAGTAGCAGCTGCGGGCCTAGGACTCGCAACTCAAACAACAGTCCCAATGTTCATACTACTCCTCCAACGACGATACGTGCTCCCCCTGTTTATGGTAATCCGCCTTTTCGTGGATCCAATGTCATTCCAGTGAGTGCACCAGGGTCCCTGTTGGCTGGCATATAACAGCAGCAACCATGGAACCCGAACTGGGTTACATTGCAACAAGAAAGCAACCCATCGCAACAAGATTATTGTCCTACGGAGGGAACATTCCAGCGGTATGATAACTCTAGAGTAATTCACCCCGTAGCTTATCAGGGTTATGGTCCGACTAATTCTGAAGCAACTACAGTACCAGGTAGCTCTTCTGGGTAACAGATGGTTGTTGATGCAGATGCTCAACAAGATTTGCGTAACAGGGGTGCTGATTTTTTCGGATTGGCGCAGCAAAACATCTTCAGCCCAGGATTTCCTCATGATCCTAATCAATGATCCGAGTTATAGTTTGTCGACATATTAGGTTTCTTTTTATGTAGTTTTTCTCTTCTTCCTGAATGAAAAAAGTTAATCAACAATGTTTTATCTTTTGGTATCTAATCAATGCAAGTTTTCCTTATGTAGTTTAACTTATATCTGAACGAGAATGTACTACTTTAACTTATATCTGAACGAGAATCGTAAATCAACTATTTCATTAATTTGCTTGTTGCATTGCATTAAATTTAAAGTACACCATGTTCGGCCATAATTAAAAACGGCGAGTATTTTGGCAACACCCCAAGGATATTGAAACAACCATCATAACAGAAAGACTTTCCATTATGGCGTACTCTCCACTCCTCTAACGCAGCATTAATGACTTCGTCGTTGGTTTGGCCAACAATCCTTACACGATTTTTTAGAATTACTATTTGCAAAAACGTATTAACCTTTTGATTGATCTTGCAGAAACGACCGGACAATGACTGTTCAGTACGACTTCTAATGTTTCCAGGATGCTCTTTCAAAAAATCTTCTAATATCGCATCTCATTGTCCCCCTACTATTCGATTGTATAGGAGTGGCGCGTTCCATCATTTGCCGCACATAGTTCCTACAAATGCATAAATCCTCTTCTTTAATGAACCTAAAATGACGATAACGTGGTTCATATTGAGGAGATCCTGCCATTTTCAAACCTAATGAGGAGGAAAGTAGAGATGAGGGTGTGAGTGAATGAGGTTGAAATTGCTCATTTATAGGCAAACTCATAAACGAGTGGTTAGATGAGCTGAATCGTATCGACAGAAATAGTGTGGCCGATGGAATTTCCATCGACCCCGACACAAATTCCATCGACGTCGATAGAATTTGTATCTGTCGATGGAATTTTCATCGACGATACTATTTTTGTCTTACGTTGCAAAGTTACAAATTTGCAACGTCGTTTTGGCTGTTTGCTGGGTCCATAGCCGGCCAAAACACTCATATTGTGTGTTATTTGTGTCCCATAGGAACTGGCCTAATAAGTTGAAACTTGCTCCAGGTATGATTCATTTCAAACCCTGCTGACCTATATCATATGGTTTTGGTTTATGTAAAATTATATGATGTACTGATGTGTATGACTTACCCTTACAGGTAGGGTGTGTCTAACATCAGACATGTGGACTTCTGTTACGACTACGGATATAAGCTTAATTGTGCACTTTTTCGATCAAAATTGGGAGTTACAGAAGTTGCTTCTAAATTTTTGTCCACTTCCACCACCTCATACATGTAAAACCTAAATCATGAACTTTTATTTTGTCTGCCTTTGATTGACTGTTTTAATTACATTTAGATATTTTGTGGTAAATTTTATACTTCCACCACCTCATACAGGTGAAGCCCTAAGTTTCTATGATTTAAGATTGGGAAATTCAAGAAAAGGTATCCAACATCACCTTGGATAATGGTGCAAATAACGGAGCTTGTGCTAAAATTATGAAGCTTACATTTCTTGCAAATAATATTCTGTTTAGTGGGGGAAAATACTTTCATGTGCGTTGTTGCGCTCACATCTTAGCTCTTATTGTAAAAGAGGGAATTAAGATGATTGATCCCGCCGTGATTAAGATTAGAGATTCAGTAAAGTTCCTTAAAAGTTTCCAAGTTAGAAAGCAGAGGTTCTTGGACATATATTCAATACCTTAGGAATGTCTAGAATAAAAAAGGGTATTCGTCTAGATGTTAAAACTAGGTGGGATTTCCATTTTCTTTTGTTACACAGTTATAGGATTTGGTCATCTTTTATAATAAGTAATATACCGATCGAATCTTTGCTTTATACAGGTGGAATTCAACTGATCTTATGTTAGAGAGTTGCATTGCGTATAAAAAAGTTCTCACCCATTTGAAGGTGGTGGATGATGACTATATGTAGACTCTCCAACTGATGAAGAATGGGACCAAATTGAAGTGGTCACAAAGTTTCTTAATACTTTTTATGATCTCACAACTAAATTTTCTGGTAGTAAGTATCCTACTTCCAATCTATATTTTGAAGGAATTTGTCAAGTTCAGGTGTTATTAAAGAATGATATCACAAATGAAATTGAGTTCATTGGTAAAAATGATGGATCAAAAATATAATGCGTATTGGAAGGAATTGAGTCTTATACTGGCTATGGCAGTAGTCCTAGATCCTAGATTAAAACTGAAGTTTGTAAGATTTACTTAAGCCAAGTTGTATCCCGATGCGAGAAAATTAGATAGAAAAGTTAATCTTGTGTGCTATATGACATCACTTTTTGAAGAGTATTACACCTTGTCAGACTCAAGAGCTTCCACCAATGCCAATGGAACTCGGAATTAGTAGTCAAACTGGTGGGAATTCTGCCCATCAAGGAATAGTGAGATTGTGCAGGTAACTTCAAAGTTCAAAGCTTGCATTTTTGTTTACCTACAATTGATACATTAGTGAGGCATACAAATTACAACTTGCTTGTTTCATGCAGGAATTTGCGGCAGCACAAGAAAGTGGTGGTGATATACAATCGGACTATCAAAGTTAGATCAATACCTTAGTGAGGCATACAAATGTTCTTTAACTCAATCGTTCGACATCCTAAAGTATTGGAAAGGCCAAGAACAACGTTTTCCAATTCTTTCAAGAATGGCTGGGATATTTTGTCAATTCCTATTTCAACCGTCGCCTCATAATCATTATTTAGCATTGGTGGAAGGGCAATTAATCGATTTCACAGCTGCTTATTATGTGAAAATGCTGAGGCTTTGATAACAACTCGTGATTGAGACTGTGGAGTTGGTAAGTGGCGTAAATCAGTATTATTTCATTACGTTGCAAGTCTAAATGAGTAAATGTCATAAATAATATTGATTGCTTTTATCCATGTAGGAAAAGAAGATTTGGATTAGGACAATGGTATTATCAATGAGGTTGTTTTGAGATTTGAATTAGGTGCACTCAATATCAATGATGAAGCAACGGCAGATGGGGAAGTAAGTTCTTACGCGTTTAACTAATAATATGCACACTTCTTCAATGTAAAGCGGGTAATTATTCAAATTCTATGTTTTGACTTGAATATTTTTTGTTTGATTAATTTTTGCTTGAAATTACAGATTGATATTGGATAATTGGAGCAACTAAAAGATAGACTTAATTATGAGAATATTTTTTTGGACAGTAAAGAAGATTTTAACATCAGTGTCTCCAAATTTTGTATAGTCAATATGATTGGAGATGTACCCTTTTTTTGATTGCCCAACCACTTTAGTTATTAACCACAATTTACAATTTGTGCAGGAAGTGGTTTTTTATATCTTGATTGTTGGACTTGGACAATTTTATTCTATGGGTCAAGGATTTTTATTTTTCTTTGTTGAAGATGAAGTAGTGCAACGTGTTCTTTTAATTTTTACAATGCAAGTAGTGTAAAATTAATGTTGAATTGAATTATTTTACGGTTTTTAACTTTATAATTTGGCATAAAATGTAAGAAACTTATTCTAAATTTTTTGATATAAAATACAAGGGTTAACCCGCGAGCCCGCAAGCGGCTTAAGGCTGGAGAAATGCAACCCCCAAAGGATTTCAACCCACAGGTTTCAGCCCATGTAACCCGTTACCCTTGTTAACCCGCCCGACTCGCCCCGTTGCCAGCTCAAAGTGGTTCAAGGAAGATTCTCCTTAAGCTATCATTCTCGAGTTCAACATGAGAGCAATGCAAACTTCAAGAAATTCATGTTCGTAATAGTAGGAGTGATAACTTAGCGACAATTAATCTTGCTAGTAAGCACGGGGCCTTCTATTACCTCTAACATCATTTGGTGTGGAAGTAATTTATATCTTCTTTATTATAATCTTAACTCGGTTAATCCGATTGTAGGCACGGGTACTTAGGGAAATTCCTATGGAATAGTCAAATTTTTTGACTTTGCATGGCCAGGTGAAGGGACAAACACAGTTTGTCACTATGGGGAAAAGCACAAACGACGTAATTCCCGCCGCTCGGTGTAATTTGTGCCTGTCGGCATAACTTACTTCGCTCACCGCAAGTTACGCCAATGCCAACGGCTCTTTTCTCCAACGGTAACTAGCTTATTATCCACTATAAATATCAAAGAAAGTTTTCATTTCGTTGCAATGAAAACTCATTTCTCCTTTTTCATTTCTGCTTCTCCCACTACTACTCTTCATTTCTACTTTATACAATGGATTTAATTCACAAAAGAAACTAAAGTAGACAAAGAGATCCACTGCCTCTAGTTGGTGTCGAAAGTTGGAATCAGGATCTGACAAAGTTTGATAACCCACGAGTATTGTCGGGTCCAGAACTAGTCGACAACCATGTATCCACTCACCTTGAGCGAGTTAATGTCACTAGATTATGAGGGGGTGACAGATTTAGCGGAGATGTATAGAAAACTTCCAGCTTCATTAAGAACCATGCTAAACAGATATCCATGGCGTGAATACTATGAGCTAGATTTGAAATGGCCCAACACCACGTCTCTATCACCGTACTTCTCGAAAGGTGGTAGCCTACGACACACACATTCCATTTCAATGACTTTGAAAGTGGTAAGTTTGATTTGATTTGTCGTTTATTTTTGTTACAATTTAATTAAAATATGTTGAAACCATAAAAATAATGAATGTTAACAGGAATCACACTACTTGATTTGTGGTTTATTGGCGGCATTCCTAGTGGCGAAAGTGCTACTGTTCTTTTCGATCAACATATATATGTGGAGTAGCCAGAATAAATGGCACGAATGTTTGCCAACTTTTTGTGCGTGCCCCGACGACGTTGTACCCCCAGACCATAAGAAGTTCAAATCCTGTGGAATTTATGTGGCTGCTTCAAGGAAATGGCTGCGGTATATGTTTCTTGAGATTGAAAGAGCTTGGCTTATGTGGTTTCTTGGAAAATTGTTTTTTTGCAAACGCCTCTTCATGCACAAAGATTGGGTGGTTAGAATCCATTGAGGACCTTAAGGCCGCCCCGTTCTATGATTAGGGTTTAGCCATTTTAGCTGAACTATATATATCCCTCGGTCGATGTCGCATCTATTGACGGGTCAACTTTCAATGACTATCATGGCATTTTAGAGGTATGTGAATATTTTTGCATGGTCCTTCTAACTTTAAAAACCGTTTAAAAACTATGCCCTTATTCGGGTTTTCCAATTTTCAGTATTGGTGGTATGCCAACTTCCGCATTGCGTCTCCCGTCCTTGTAGACAAAAGACCATAATTTCCGATAACGAGGTCGTACGTGAAGGGTAATTTGGCAAAAAAACAACCCAACTACGATGTTGAAAATCTTCATATGGTATTAAAATTCATCAGATGACCAGATGCCACAAGAATACCCTAATAAAACCTTACGATGTTAGCAAATACCATACGCCTTAAACCGAACAGATCCTTAGGTATTCCAAGTCTAGAGTTATTACGTGGAGTCCATGTAGTGAACGAGGTGTGTTGTATTTGGGAGAGAGATTGTTGCACCAGTTGGAGGGTCAGTTATTAATAGCCAATAACCCACCATGGGATCATGGTTATATTCTGCGAGATGATTATGATACTTTGAGAGCCGGTGGTTGGACTTATTATGACCGACTTACTAAAGAAGTGGAGAATGGAAAAGAGTACAAACTGTGGTCACTTCGGTTTCAAAGCCCGTGATTGCTCTACATTTTATCATATGTACGGGTTTGATTTACCGGCACTTGCTAATTTAAGTAAGTCAAACTATCTGGTTCCACCCCACCCTCCTCCAGCAGAACCATGTTCTATGAACTATACAACCAGTGGAGCCTCCTCGTCACGAACTCTACCGGAAATACGTTGGGAGATGCCGAGTATAACCTCGGAGGGAGAGCGTATGATAATTCCAATTCTTTCAACAACCGAGGATCGCACCTACCCTTACTACGATGTGATAGCTTCTGATGAAGAGTTGAAGCAACAATGCTATGATTTGTGGTATCTAACTCAACAAATGGCAAGATTTCATCTACAAGTGGCAAACAGATGGATGACCGATGCGTATGCTTTTAACTGAAGTGCACCCATGCAGCAACAACCTATACCAACATCAAGTAGATAGGCTCACGAATCTGTTCATCAGAGATCTACTCACGTAGATGTGCATGAGACACAACCTCGGGTAGTTCAAGAGACACAAGTACCAGGTGTTGTTCAACCAATACTAACCGTTATTCAGGCGACAACATTCGTGCGTGGAACCAGAACCCTAACGAAGATGTATATCGTGTTGCTGCACCACCAAAGGAGGGAACTTGTTTTTGGCAGAGACCTAATACTCCTGGTCCTTCTTCTGCTTAGCAGCAACCTACCGGTCCAATTTGGCCGACTGGGATTTCCTCGAACGTGTATGGTGGTGGTGGTATACCTGGAATTTCGCCGAACGTGTATGGTGGTGGTGGGATGGATTCAATTATCTCTTTCCTTGGGCACAATGGAAGGCTGGTGAGTTTGCCAATATGCGTACTCCAATGCCTCATGGGATTTCGCCTAGCATGTATAGTGGTGGTGGTATACCAGGAATTTCGCCTAGAATGTACGTGGTGGTGCTGGATTGTTTAATCAAGAGAATAATGATGATGCAACACAAAGTCCGGAAGATCGTGTGAACGAAGATGACTCGAGTCATTGAAGATGGTTTTAAAGGTGGTTATAACGAGTGATTCTGAAGATGGTTTCCTGTAATGTAATCTAAGATGGTTCGTGTAACGTAAGATGGTTCGTGTTTGGAAGATGCTTCGTGTAATGTATTTGGCAGTTGGTTTAGTGCTATTTTTTTTGTATTAGGTGTTTCGATGTAATGATGTTGTAGTTATAAAACTAATATTCAAGTGGCTTTAATCAATGTTTAATACTTTTATTTAAGAAAGATGCTTACTCTTCCAAATTATAATACATCAAGTACTTCAAGTGGAGTGGAAAAAAAAATCCTCAGTCTCCTCCTCCTCCTACTACTAGTAGTCAACTTGATTAGAGAAAAACCGGTTATTCTTTGGTAAAACCATAAGAATGGTGAAATACCCAAAGTAAGGGAACACTTGACCTCGCATTCTTTCCCAGGCTTCTCTAGCTGCACTTAACACAAAGTCATCTTCTTCGCCTTCCAGTCTCCAGTGGTCTACTTCCATGGTTAAACATACAAAATCGTTTACAGTTTTGTTTATTCCCCCCAACGAAATGCAACGCATTCCTAGTACAACCATTTTGATTCCCAGTCGCAAGGCTAAACTTTTCAAATGCTCCCTCCCAAATATTTATTGTTTACTACACCGTTGTTCGCATGATAAGCGGGAACCACAACTTGCCATTGCGATACAAAGCTTCTACAAAGCCATTCGTCTTCAGCGAGTGAATCTTAGTCGAAACACAAACATCTTCTCGTAAACAAAATGCCTAACCAATGAAAATATTGAGTGTGTGGGCACGAAATGGAGAAGTTGTATTTGAAATAGTGAGAAAGATTCGTATTTATAGGGAATTATGGCGGACATAAAATATACCGAGCGACAAAAGCTATACTGAACGTCATAACTTATTACTCGGCAAACCAATTACTTTGTTGGTTTGCCATGCCATTTTCATCCATAATGGAAGCAAAAAGGGCAACTTCTAGATTTACCCATCCCATAGGAATTGCCCTTATGGTGTTTGGTTATTCCCGAAGTATATTTATGGCCTAGTTGAATTTTCCTTTCCTTTTAAAAGGAAAATAACAAAAAAAAAAAAAAATAACAGCGTTGCTATCTCAGTCGTCAAGTTAAGAACCACCTGGCTCAATAGCCGCAGTGTGGCGCACCATTTAAACACACTAGGTTAACTATTGAGCCCTAAGCTACCAAACTGTGCGGTTAGGTCGGAACAACAAAATCCAATAACAAGTGCATAAAATTCCAACTTATCTGACTGCAATAAGAGCAAGCACTATGGTGCCATAAGCCATCTCTATTGAATAGAGAAAGGGGATAGCAGAAATGTCGAAAAAATGGCAACCACAGTGGTCTTAGCTATTTAGAGACCACAAAATATTACGGAGATTGGATTTCCGCAGAGAAAATATTATAAGGATTTTTGAAAATTTTACGGAGATTGGATTTCCGCCCTGCGAGAATTGGATTTCCGCCTCGCTTCTCTATTGCTATTGCCTGCTACGGATTGGTAGCAGGTAATAGAGAAGTCCATCTCTATGTCTATTCAATAGAGAAATTTTGCACCATAGTAGTTGCATTTCTCTATTCAATAGAGAATTCTCTATTAATAGAGAACCATAGTGTTTGCTCTAAGAAACTAGAGTCTGAATCCCAGGTACGGCAGCAATGTCAAGCATCCCGGAGGATCTCTACGTCGACATCTTGACAAGAATACCGGTGAAATCCCTGTTAACCTGTAAGTGTGTTTGTAAGAATTGGTATGCCCTAATTTCTAGTTCTGATTTTATCAAGTTGCACCTTAATCTTACAATCCAGCAGAACAAACCTAATCTTATGCTTAGATATAAAT
>JAJJMA010331269.1:0-23822 GCA_023529015.1 Papaver nudicaule
TTTTTTTTTTTTTTTTTTTTTTTGCCTAAGACATCACTGCTCTACTCTCCCCCTAGGAACGTTCGTTGCTCATAAAACTCCAAAGATGTGGTGGATGGATTGGTGGATGGATGGACATGTCTCTCTAATCATTTATTTAACTTCCAAAAGACTTGACTTGATCGCTTGTAGTAAAACTCTTCTCCCCTTCCAATGATTCGATTCAATATAGCGCCTCTTTAAAATGACGATTTTTCCCCTAGATCATTTCTCATTCCTTTTATATTCTTCAAACATGAGGGCCTTCAAAATGATGATTTGCCCCTTGTTTTTCCTCTTCCTTGTAAACACGAGGGCCTTTCAGAATGATGGCTTGCCCCCTTGTGCTTCTGTTTTTCTTTTCTTTTTTCTTTCTTTTTATTTTTTTTGCTGTTTTTTTTTTCCGATTTTTTTTTTTTTTTTGACTCGACCATGGCTTTATCACGGTTTATTTGCCCCGTTTATAATAGAACCTTTATTCAACTTGACTCAATTGAGGCATCCTTTTTGACCTTGCCCCTTGATTTATCTTGTCTTCACCGGGGTTTTATGACTTTGCCCCTTGACTTGACTTTCAATGCAATAACACCATTTTTTTTTTTTTTTAAACATGTGGGCTCTCCCAAAATGATGGCTTTGCCCCTAGTATTATTCTGACAAAAGGGATATCCATAATGACGACTTGCTTCTAGTATTTATTCCAACATAAGGGACTATGTAGAATGATGAATTTGCCCCTAATATTTATTCCGACAAGAGGCTATCCAGAGTGACGACTTTGCCCCTTGCATTTGTTTCGGCAACCTTCAACGAGACTTAGAGAGACATGTGGGTTTGGGTAAATGTGCCTAGGAGTTTTATGAACATTCGTTGCCCCTAGTTTGAGAGTTTAGCAGCTTACCTTAGGTGTAGTATTTCTTGGGTCGAGTAGCACTTCTTGGACCAGGATCATATAGGCGGTCCAAAGCATTTAGTTGGACAACTCTTCTGGAGGGAACTTTCTTGTTGATTATTGGATCTTCTCGAAATTCTGCTTGACTTGCCTCCTTGATTCTTCTGGAGGGAACTTTCTTGTTGATTCTTGGATCTTCTCGAAATTTTGCTTTCCTAGCCTTCTTCAACCTTGTGCTATTAAAATCATCATCAATTAATCGCATGGTCTTGTAAGAAATCGACCTCTTCAATGTACGAAATGATGCCTTGTCTTTATCCTGAAAAGTAAACTCATCATTGTTCTTCTTGGCTTTCTCTTTCTTCTCATCATGCGAACGCTTATCACAAAAAGGAAACTCATTATTGTGCATCTTGACTTTGACTTTCTCTTTGATCTTTGATTTCTCTTTCTTCTCATCGTACGATCCTTTATCTCGAAATGGAAACTTATCCTTGTGCATCTTCACTTTCTCTTTCTTCTCATCATGTGCCTTCCATAACCACTGCGATCTCAACTGTAGTTTCTTCTCTTCAATTGGATTCAATTTTTGCTGGTACTTGTACTTATTCCACGATGTATTCATAGTTGTCTTCCATTCAATTTGATTCAATGTTGATTTGCACTTTTTCCACGCAGTGGTCATTGTTATCTTCTCTTCACAAGATGCCTTCAAAAGTTGATCATGGTTGTTCCGATTGACTAATTTTACTCCTTCAACGGGTTCAAGTTTTTCTTCTGGTGGCTCCTCAATCCACTTGGCTTGCCAGTTTTCTCAAGCCCCTTGCTCAAGTCAAGTACATTGTTTCTACAAACAAAAGAAAAATCTTTTTGGGTTTTTAGTTTTTTTAATTTTTTTGGATTTTCTGAAATATTTTGGAAATTTGAAATAAAAGACGAGTTACATACAAATCCAGGTGATTTCTGACCCTTAATTGGTCGGATTGACCCAGCCAAATGAGTTAGAGACTTACCTGAGTCAGACTCCATTATGCTTACCAGTTCTCCATCTTTCTCTACACGAAGGTTATTCAGACCATAAACTTTTCCTTCCTCATCATTAGCTACATTTGCCACGATCATTGGTTCCTTGAATCCTAGATATGGTTGAGATTCTTCTATTTGCCTGAGATGAGGTGGCTTATAAATTTCCCTGCTTCTTGACAGGTTTTGAACTTCATCACAAGCTTTGGATCTAAAAGATTCTGACACCTCCGGTTTTAAACCCGACAATTCTGAATGATTTGTAACCCCTCCTGACGTGGGTTGTTGGCTCTGGCCCGCGAAAAGTTCATCAATATAGATGGGTCGTTGTTGTCGCTGGTTCGCAAAAAGTTCATCAATATAGATGGGTCGTTGTTGTCGCTGGTTCGCAAAAAGTTCATCAATATAAATGGTTTGATGCTGTCGTTGGTTCAGTAGTACATCAATGCTATGCACGGGCTCCGCTGGATATCGACCAGTATTTGACACGTTCATTGAATATTCAACTTCAAAATGACCTGCCCCTGATTCAAAGATGAAAACAGGATGATTAGTAGAACTAAATGAATTCACAGTTTGTACCTCATCTTTGAAGAGCTCACTAGTGTGGACAGGTCGATGAACAGATTCTTGTTTGTAGATTGAGTCGGCTATGTTAGTTTCATTTCTCCCTGGACGTTCATATCTTTCTTGATTCCAGTTCTGCCCTTGCCCTTGGTACTGTCCCGCAGGTGCTGTAAATGTTGAGGCGACTGACACAATACTCAACTGATCATTTGTTGTAGAGTTCTCTTGATTAGACAACCTCGTCATTCTGCCTGTATCTAATGTACGTTCTATCTGTGATCCAGCCTTCCATAAAGAATGTAATGTTGCATGGTAAGACGAGATCAACCGATTAGAGTATTCATAATTCAAGCAGTCCATTACAATATCCACCATCTCTTCTTCTGTCAACTTATCCTCGAGTTCTAACGCCTTGGTCCTCCAACGCGGGAAGAATTCTGTGAATGACTCATTCGGTCCTTGCTTAACTGCCTTAAGATGTTTGCGGGTAAATTGGATATTAGCCACCTGGGTAAACCTTTGTACAAACATATTAACCATATCTTCCCATGTTGAAACTAGATTTGGATCTGTCTTCATCAGCCACTTTAGTGCAATACCGGTCAAACTTCTTTGAAATAATTGTACTAGCAACCCATCATTAACTCCTAATGGTTTCAGATACCCAACATACATGCGAATATGGATTTTTGGGCACCCAGTTCCATCATATCGGTCCATGTCTGGAAATTTGAAGTTTTTGGGTAATTGAATCTCCGGAACCCATGGGCATCTGCAGTGCCTTCACCCATTTTCTGTAAGGTCCTTTCAACTTCTTGAAGCCTTAGGGATAAATTTTCTTCTTGATGAAAATCATCTTTACCCTTGTCATTTTTTCCCTTGTTATCAATTTCTCCTTTGCCATCAGTGTCCCCTATTTCAGAACCTTCCCTCTTGGACAAAACCTCATGCACTGCTTCAATGGTCAATTCTCTGGTCTGATCATTTAATTCTGCAAACTTGGCGTCCAACATCTTTTGAAGACTTTCCATTAACCCTTCCACTAAAGCAGGGTCACTCAACCAATTTATTTCCTCGGCCATATTCTTTCTATCAATTTTTCCTGTTTTTCAAACAACAAACAAAGAATTATCTGGTAACAAAAGGTGTGCTTATGCCTCGGATTTTGTGCACAAATGAATGCAATTTACGGTCCAAAATGCATGCATGCAGGTTTCACTAATTCTTGGGTAAGCTTGGGCTACCTTAGAAAAATATACCTCAGACGTAGTCAAGCTAGTCTTCTTTGGTACGGGGCTAAGGCTTGTGGTGGTTCAGCTGATAACGCCCAAAGGGTTCAGCCTACTAGCCACAGATTTTCCTAAGAATCGGACTCCGGAAGATGCGATATGAATGCAAGGTGATATGGGTGCGTGCACGTGTGTGTGTGTGTGCAAATACCGAGATGTGTAAAATCAAAACCCTAACACCCCAATTATTTTTCGAGTTAGATTCTCTAAATCCCCAGTGAAGTCGCCACTGTAGATACCCACGAAATCCACGGGACGAGAACCCGTTAAGACCTCTAAGTCTCTAAAATGGTAAAATGCACTTGGATTTAATAATCGAAGCCGCCATCCAACTAAGGGAGTTGGGACCCAAATGAGGCACTAGTCTTGACGGGTTCGGGAATCAAATGTACGGCCTGGGAAGGTGTGAGGCACCCAGTCCGTCCAATCTGAAGATTGGCCTCTACTTTGTATTTGGGATTTTAGGGTTCTAACTCAGAATTAAATAAATAATGTACAATTATCAATAATAACCAAAAAGATAAAACAAAATTATATCTAGCACCAGAAAAAGAAAGCAAACAAAAATTATTATCTTCAAAAGCAAACCTTGATAATTATAAATAAATAATTAAAAAATATATATAATAATCACTCAATCATTAATTCAATCATTCATTCGAATTGCTAATCATTCATCCATTCAATTAAATTGCCAATCATTCATTACCCGATCAAACTGTACCGAAAAATCCAACGTTGAGCTTAAACAAAGTCAATTATCGTATATGATCGATGCATAACGAAATGTCAAATCATAACATGAATTAGCAAAGAATTTAACCGGGATTGATCAAAGTATACAATGAAAAACAGCCAAAACACCGTAACGGTGACACGTACTATATATGACTAATGATCCTAATGCAAATCCTAAGCATGTAATGACATTTACGTTTATGATGATGCTTAATCAATAGACTCAGTCTTGCATAAACAGTTGGTATGTATACTGCCTAAAGTGGATCAATTAAATGCAAACACGATCACCAAGACAAACTATGCATAAAGGATGAAACATGACATGTACTGACTTAATATATATTAATTTAGACAGACAGCATATTATGACATAAAACAAATTAGCATAAGATTTTTATAAAAATAAATTAATCTCAACTCAATTAACTAGTTACGTAAAGTGATTGAGTTACGGTTTTCGGCGTTTACCTGATTCCGTTAGGATTGATGCAACTGATGTTACTTAGATTTTCCAACACGGTGTTTCCGCAAGATCGTATCGGCTCTATATTTCTAGTGTTTTTTTTCTACACCAATTCTTCTCTTAAAATTTTCTCCTAATTTTCTCCACTAATTTTTCTTCTCTAAGAATCTTTTTTCCGAATTTTTTCCTCCCCCTTTCTCAAAAATCTGGCTCCCTATTTATAGTGTCTTCCCTGTAACTACAACCCTTGGATCACATGACCTAAATCGGACGGTTCGGATTAAAGACCTAAATATCGTTTCCATCTTTAAAAATTCATTTCTATTTTTCAAAAATATTATTCTACTATTCAAAATTTTCTTTCATTTTCTTTCCGAAATACCGATATATTTTATTTAATCTCAAGATTTTTGCAAATATGGAAAAGACTTGGGTGCAAAGATAATTGGCGGCTAATTAATCAAAATGTAGACTTTTTAGGGTAAAAATTCGTCCTAGGCCTAATAAACCCGTAATGGGCCTAAAGTGGGTTTTTGGGCCCGATTTTGACACTTTTCACCATTTTGGACATATCTTGAGCTATGGACCTCAGATTTGGGTGATTCAAAAGGCTACGGACTCGTGACGAGTTCCTCTACCTTCTAGTCCAGGAGAAAAACAAATTCAACTCAGGTTTATGAACGGTCCTCATTGCTAATGGGCTTAAGGCTTGGTAGACTTCTAGTCTAGCTAGTGGGTATCGGTAACAACTCACCTAATTCAAACCTTAGACTTGGCGGACGATGCATAGGTTTAATTAATTATTGCCTTTGACGATCTTGTGGAAACATGGCTCAGTAAATGCAAAATTGGAGTGTTTACAGGGGGAGATTGTTAGGGCATTGTCCGGTCAAACCCACTAGCGTTGGTATGTCAAGTTGGTTGTCAGTTTTAGGTGTCAAAACACAATTCTTGATTTAGCCTACTAGAGTTTAGATTTCGGAATTGGGATATAGACTAAGTAGTGTTAGGAAATTGTCCGGTCAAACCCACTAGCGTTGGTATGTCAAGCTAGTTGTCAGTTTTAGATGTCAAAACTCAATTCTTGATTTAGCCTACTAGAGTTTAGATTTCGGAATTGGGATATAGACAAAGTAGTAGAGACCTTGAAGACGAAGACTGTGTAGACAAAGAAGACATCAATTATTCTGCATCGACAAAAGGTTAGTAGGAGTTATGACTTTATGGAAATTCTTCTATTCTACTTTCTCTATTCTTTCGAAATATAGTCGACTACTTTAGTAGTGATAATAGCGATTGAGATCGTATTCTTGTCTAACGTGACCTTGTGTCATGACCAGTGTTTGTTCCCACAAATACTGTGAGTACAAGAATGAATGAGATAGATTCGGTGCCACGTGTCCATTACAATGGTTTGCTTGCAAATCGTTAGTTGGATATGGATGAATCTAAAGGAGTACTCTTGAGCAAAGAGTCCATGGATTACAGCTGAGGACGTATACACGTCTAAGTCCTGATAAGCCCAGAACTTCCAGCGGAATCCAGATTTGACGAAATCTGACAGGCGCATGGTTCACGAACCGGTTCGCAAACCAGAAACTCGGATTTCTTCTGAGTTCCAAAGTGACTGAACATTACGCGAACGTAGGACGCGAACCCAATATCGGTTACTTTGCTGGTGTCGGATTTAGTGGATATTCTTTCAGAATTTCACTTGGGTCAAACTCTAAACTCCTTTATCTCTTAGGTGGACTTGTATATCACATAATATCTTTTGTGGTCCATCTAACGATCCTCAATGAGTCAATAAGATAAAGATTATCTCAGGTCTGTTGGATTCTATCTTGAAGTGTTTTTGAGCTAACAAAACACTTGGCAGATAATGATAAAAATAATTCCAATTGAGATTAATCTCTATTACTTGGTTGACAAGTTTAGGGTTTCCTTAACTTGTGGGACAAGTAATTGATTGCTTTATTCCAAAGGAACCTATCTTATTGAGTGTTATAAATAGAGGTGTCTATGGACAAATACCGCAAGCATCAAGCATACGTGAAGGTCCTTAGGGAAGTGATCGTAAACTCTTTTCACTTCGGTGAACGCTTGTTGTGGTATAGTCATCCTCTATAGGTTGCAACTCCTCTGGGAACTCCCTACGACTATAAAAGACTTCTCTTGAGAGTTGGGAAGCACAGGTAGGAGATTGAGACCATACAGTAAAACTTTGATAAATTAATAACCTCGGGACTGCCAAATTCTATTAATTTAGCGAGTTATTAATTTATCGATAAATTAATAACTTATTAAATTATCGAAACATTCCAAATTAGGATCTCAAATTTAAAAATAAAATCAGTATAAGTGAAATTTTAGATAATATTTTCTAGTTATATTGTGTGTATATATATATATATATATTTAAGGTAGAATTTATATTTTTTCCATAATATCAAATATCTAGAGATTTTATTTGACATGAGTAATATAATATATTATAGATAGTTTGTATAAATGTATAAGAAACAACTTTGGAATCTAATATTGTATAAATGTGAACAATGAACAAACAACTTTGGAATTTTATTTTCATAAGGAGCCATAAAATGTAACATCATTATTATGATTATTAATTTATATATCAATTAGGCCTTATTGGACACTTAAGATTTTTATTATCTTATAAATTTAGCGGGGTTATTAATTTAGCACACTGGCCCAAGTCGGGACCGACAAAAAATATTAACTTAGCGAAGTTATTAATTTATTGGAGATTAATTTATTGAAGTTTTACTGTATTTGGTTGAAATCGGATTAACCTGTAACCTTGGTAACCTGATCACGTTCTTGTCTATTCCATAGTCCGTCTCTTCTGCTATACGGCTATTCAAGAACTGATACGTTACACACAGGGTTGAAAGGTAGCAACGCACGGCTGCACTCGGTGTTGTAAGACCTAGTTAGCTCCAGTTGTACAAGTTTCTTAAGTGATTCTTCGTGTACAACTGAGGTAGAGACAAATTGGGCATAGCTTACTCGGTTTGCTTGTCAGCCCTGATTTGTGAAGTAGATTTCCGTATGACCTAGATTTAACAATCCGAAGGAAGTCAACTTGTGTATGATAAACTGATAGAGGACAGTTACATCATACGTCAACAATTAGGTTGCAAAGCCAGTATTGCTGACACAAGCCTTTGACATCGGTCAAAGCAACTCCTAGGCCTGTAAAGGACGTCAGCTGGGGGAATCAAGTGCGTGACGATCTGTGGGGGATCTAGAGACGTAAGGAAGGCGACAGTAGCCAATTCGCTTGGAGGGCTTGAGTTGGTCTCTGCTACATCCCAGACCGAAGTCTTATAGTAGGCTAGTGTTTGTAGTCAGTTTGTACTGGGCGGTGTTCAATCTGGACGAGGTCCCGAGGTTTTTCTGCAAGGCAGTTTCCTCGTTAAAAAAACGTTCTGATGTCTTGTATGCTTTTCCTTTCCGTAATTATATAAACTCTGACATATAATTAAAAGCAAACACAAGAAGTACGTTACATAACCGTAGAGGTTAACTCCAAAGATTCGTCTTTGTCGAGTTGATCCCTAGATCACAACTCTGGTTATCTAGGTTTGGATATTGATTTTTGAGATCGTCCAAACCTAACCATAAGACTCACGAGCCCAAACGAAAAGTTGGTCGTGTTTCGGTACCCCTCCTTTTTCAAGTAGTAGATACCTTGAAGATGAAGACTGTGAAGACAAAGAAGACATCATTTATTCTTCATCGACAAAAGGTTAGTAGGAGTTATGAATTTTATGGAAATTCTTCTATTCTACTTTCTTTATCTTTCGAAATAGTCGGCTACTTTAGTAGTGATATTAATAGCGATTGAGATCGTGTTCTTGTCTACATGACCATGTGTTATTTTGGCGTTTGTTCCCGCAAATACTAAGGTTACAAGAATGCATGAGATAGATTCAATACCATTTGTCAATTGCAATGGTTTGCTTGCAAATCACTTGTTGGATATGGGTGAATCTAAAGGATTACTCTTGAGCAAGAGTCCAGTGGATTACAGCTGAGGACGTCTAACACGTCTAAGTACTGGTCAAGCCCAGAATTTCCAGCGGGTCCAGTTAAACCCTAATCTGAATGGCGGACGGTTCCCGAACCGTACGTGAACAGAAACTCAGAAATTCTCCTGAGTTCCAAAGTCTCATTTTGTACGCGTACCCACGTGAACCTCAAAATCGATACTTTTGGTTGTGATTCAGATGGACGGTTTGCGAACCGTCCCAAGTGAATATTCTCTGGATTTTCACTCGGGTTAAACTCTGAACTCCTTTATCTCTTAGTTGGACTTGGTTATCACGAAAGATCTTTTGTGGTCCATCTAACGATTCTCAATGTGTCAATAAGATAAATATTATTTCTGGTCTGTTGGATCTCTATCTTGAAGTGTTTTTTGAGCTAACAAAACACTTGGCAGATAAATGATACAAGATTTCCATTTAAGATAAATCTAGGTTACTTGGTTTGCAAGTTAGGGTTTCCTAAACTTGTGGAACAAGAAACTAGTTGATTTATTCCAAAGCAACCTATCTTATTGAGTGCTATAAATAGAGGTGTCTAAGGACGAATACCGCAAGCATCAAGCATACGTGAAGGTCCTTTGGGAAGTGATCGTATAACTCTTTTCACTTCGGTGAATGCTTGTTGAGGTATAGTCATCCTCTATTAGGTACGTAGCAGTTCCTCTTGGGATTTTACCTACGACTATAAAGACTTCTCTTGAGAGTTGGGAAGCACAGGTAGGAGATTGAGACCTTAGTGGTTGAAATCGGAGTAACATGTAACCTTGGTAACCTGATCACGTTCTTGTCTATTCTACGGTCCTTGTCTTCTAATATAAGGCCATTCAAGAACTGATACATTACATACAGGGTTTCAAAAGGAAGCAACGCACGGCTGCACTCGGTGTTGTAAGACCTAGTTAGCTCCAGTTGTATAAGTTTCTTAAGTGATTCTTCTTTTACAACTGAGGTAGAGACAAGTTGGGCATAGTTTAATCGGTTTACTTGTCAGCCCCCGCTTGTAAGTAGATTTCCGTATGACCTGGAGCAATCTGAAGGAAGTCACTTTGTGTATGTCAAACTGATAGAGGACAGTTCAAACATACAGTCGATAATTGAGGTTGCAAAGCCGGAATTGTTGACACAAACCTTTAACAATGGTTAAAGCAACTCCTAGGCCTGTAAAGGACGTGAGCTAGGGAAATCAAGTGCGTGACGATCTGTGGTGGATCTAGAGACGTAAGGAGTGCGACAGTAGCCAGTTCGCTTGGAGGGTTGATTGGTCTCTGCTACATCCCAGACCGAAGTCTTATAGTAGGCTAGTATTTGTAGACAGTTTGTAATGTGCGGTGTTCAATCTGAACGAGGTCCCGAGGTTTTTCTACAGGTTGTAGTTTCCTCGTTAAAAAAATCTCTGGTGTCTTGTGTGCTTTACTTTCAGCATTATATTCTCTGATTATATAATTAAAGCAAACACAAGAAGTACGTTATTAATAAACCTGATCGTTGTCCTCAATCCATCCATTGGATTTACCAAGACCCTGTCTTGCGTTGGACTGATCCTTTGAGATCCAAACTCAGGTTAACGGATCTGGATATTGATTTTTGAGATCGTCCAGATCTGACCATAAGTCTCACGAGCCCAAACGAAAAGTTGGTTGTATTTCGGTACCCCTGTTTTTTCAATTGGAACTTAACCCTTCTTGTTTCCGATTCTGACCATAAGTCTCACGAGTCCAAACTATAACACAACTACCAGTTGGAAAAAAAATGGATTGAACCTTTAGCTAACTAATTTAAGATCAATTTTGATTCTACCTGGAAAGCTAATAAAATGGTGCAGGTTATGGACTAACCTTACGTTCTTGTGCAGGGTCAACTAGCACTTATAGAGCTGGGTCAATCGTCGCAAGCTCTGCCGAAGAGGCAGATGCTCTAACATGGTTAGAAAAGGCTATTTGGGCAAAGAATGCAGGCTTTCATCACTTCAAGGTAGAAGGAGATTGCAAAAGACTAATAGACTATGCGCTGGGAAGGAAAAACTAAATCCGCTGAAGGAACAAAGCCGTAGTTAATGAAGGAATGAAGATTTTGAAGACCTGCAACAAATTTTTGGGGATTTTCATTGTCCATAGAGATGGAAATAGAGTTGCTGACAGTCTATCTAAGAGGGCTAAGAAACACCCCATCATCCTTCAACAATGGAATGTAACGCCCACCTTTTTTTTTTCTTTTGATATTTGAAAGGTTATATTAATGGTTGGATCGAAGCCCCCTGCCCACAAGCGCATGTAGCTAGGCAAAGAAAATAAAGAAAAATCTCCCCCACCCCGATGCAGATGAGTTCGAACTCAGATTGCCGGTGTAATCACCCAACGACTTTACCGTTATACAACAGTGACATCTGCGCCTACTTTTCCTCTTCACTCTCTGTCTTTTGACACTTATCCTAACTGCTCAAAAATTGCATTTGTTTTTTCAAATGTTTTACTTTCTAGTACTAGTTTATCTTTACTTTCTGAAAATGTAGTTCATAGTGATGGTTTGTCGAGGGTTAATCCTATTGGCACAAGATCAACCATCAATCATCACCTCCTTTGTAGTTCTTTCTTTTGGTAATCTACTGACTAATTCGCAAAAAAAAAGACATTAGTAGTTGGGTATTCAAGTGATCAACAAAAAAGCCATAGTCTCGAGTCAGGACTTAGTAATAATATGTAAGGTTGCAATAGCATTAGAGCAAGCTCTATGGTGGTGCTTTTGTAGGTGATTTTTCCACATTGTGGGTAAGAAAAATGGAGCAAAAAAAGCAACTACTATGGTTTAGGGGAGGTTAGTCACTAACCGACTTTTTAAGGGGTCGGCTACTGAACCCGATGTTTAGTTTGTCACAAACAAAATCCCAAAATTTTAGGTAAAACATATATTTGGTAAGAGAAAAAAAACGTAGTCGGCTAGTAACTAACCGATTGAATTTGGGCGGTTTCTGAGAAACCGACAGGGTCGGCTAGTTGGTAGTTGACGAGTATATTTTACCCACAAGGGTTCACACATGTATTCAGAGCAAGCACTACGGTTGTTCTTTTGTGGGTGATATTCCCGCATTGTGGGTAAGAAAAAAGTAGCGAATTTTGCAACCACTATAGTTGAGGGGTGGCTAGTATCTAGCCGCCCCTTTTATGGGGTCGGTATTTTTGACTTTGACCTGGGCGGCTTCTCACTAGCCGCCCAGGAATTAGAAATACACAGAAACCACTCGGGTTTCCCTCACTTTTATTCCCTTTTTATTTTCACTCTCTCAAAACCCTCATTCACCCCCTTCTTGATTTGATTCACTTCTCAGCCGATTTTTGTCAAGATTTTCAAGGGATTTGTTCCATTCCCAATCGTGATTCCGTTGCAACTCTCAATTTGTAATTCCATCCATATTTTGATCCTAGATAAGTAATTCCAACTCTAGGGTTTTGTTTTAAACTTTTGGTGCTAATAATTAAAATAATGGATTTTGGATTGATTACTTGCTTGTAATTGATCGATTAATGCGTATTGTATGTTGTTGGAGTTAAATTGATTAAATGTTCTCCAAAATGTATGATAGTGTAAGGGCATTGTCTGCTCTATCCCACTGGCGTTGTATGTCAAACTAGTTGTCAGCTTTAGGTGTCAGACACACAATTCTTGATTTAGTCTGCTATAGTTTAGATTTCGGAATTGGGATATAGACGAAGTAGCAGAGACCTTGAAGACGAAGACTGCTTTTACAAAAAAGACATCAAATATTCTTCATCGACAAAAGGTTAGTAGGAGTTATGACTTTATATGGAATGTCTTCTATTATACTTATTTTATCTTTCGAAATAGTCGGCTACTTTAGTAGAGTTATAGCAATTGATATTTGTACTCTTGTCTACGTATCCATGAGTTATGTTGGTATGTGCTCCCACCATATTAAGTTACAAGGTACATGAGATAGATTCAATACATTTTCCGTAGCAATGGTTTGCTTGCAAATCACATGTAGGAATCTGGGTGAATCTAAAGGACTACTCTAGAGCAGAGTCCATGGATTATAGCTGAGGGCGTATCACACGTCTAAGTACTGGCCCAGCCCAGAACTTCCAGCGGATCCAGTTTAAACCCTAATCTGAGTGACGGCGGTTCGCGAACAGTGGCTCCGAAAATTTCTTCCGAGTCCCAAAACGTTGATTTGTACACATACATGTACGTGAACCACAGATTCAATGCATTTGGCCGGCCGGAATTCAGACGGACGGTTCACGAACCGTCCAAGTGAATATTCTGCGGGATTTTCACACGGGTTAAACAACTAACTCCTTGTCTCTTAGCTGGACTTGGTTTATCACGAAAATCTTATGTGGTCCATCTAACGAATCTCAATGAGTCAATAAGATAAAGGTGTTCTCATGGTCATTGGATTTCTATCTTGAAGTGGTTAAGGCTAATTAATAAACCACTTGGAAGATAAATGTTAAAAGAATTCTAATTGAGATTAACCTAGGGTTTCTTTGTGTGCAAGTCAAGTAACGGGCACGTTTTACACGGGCAATTGCTAACTTGTAAGTTAAGAAATATGTTGTTTTATCTCAAAGCAACCTATCTTATTGGGAGCTATAAATAGAGGATTACAGAAAAAAAAACACAAGCATCAAGCATACGTGAAGTTTCTATGTGGACTTGATCATAATCTCTTTATATTTCTAAGAAATCATAATCTCTTTGCACTTCGGTGTAAGCTTGTTGTAGTAGTCATCCTCTATTATGTAGCGGTTCCTCTGTGGGATTTACCTAACGACTATAAAGACTTCTCTTGAGAGTTGGGAAGCACAAGTAGGCGATAATGTACCTTTGTGGTTGTTATCAGATTAACCTATAACCTTGGTAACATGATCACATTCTTGTCTATCCTACGGTCCTTCTCTTCTGCAATAAGGTCATTCAAGAACTGACATGTTACATACAAGGTTGAAGGAAGCAACGTACGGCTGCACACGGTGTTGTAAGACCTAGTTAGCTCCAGTTGTGTAAATTTCTTAAGTGATTCTTTTCACAGTTGAGGTAGAGACAAGTTGGGCATAGTTTACTCGGTTTGCTTGTCAGCCCCCGCTTGTAAATTAGATTTTTGTATGACCTGGAGAAATCCGAAGGAAGTCAACTTACGTATATTAAACTGAAGAGTACAGTTCGAAATATACAGCCAGTAATTAAGGTTGCAAAGCCGGTATTGTTGACATAAGCCTTTAACAACGGTTAAAGCAACTCCTAGGTCTGTAAAGAACGTCAGCTAGGGGAATCAAGTGCGTAGGGTCTTGCGGGATCCAAGATACGTAAGGAGTGCGACCGTAGCCAATTCGCTTGGAGGGCTGGAGTTGGTCTCTACTACATCCCAGACCGAAGTCTTATAGTAGGCTAGCGTTTGTAGACAGTTAGTGCTGTGTGGTGTTCAATCTGGACGAGGTCCCGAGGTTTTTCTACAGGTCGTAATTTCCTCGTTCTCTGGTGTCTTATGTGCTTTTACTTTCCACATTATATATCTGATTATATGATTAAAGCAAACACAAGAAGTACGTTATTCGTAACCGTCGAGTAAGTCCATAATCCGTCCAGGGGATTTGCCAAGACTTATCTTGAGTTGGACTGATCACTTGTGATCCTACTCCGGTTAACATATTTGGATATTGATTTTTGAGACCTTCCATATTTTACCATAAGACTCACGAGCCCAAACGAAAAGTTGGTTGTATTTCGGCACCCCTGCTTTTTTAGATAGGTTTATAGGGATTTTAGATTGATGCATGTTTGATTGAATTGAAATTCAATTGTGTGCAATTTATGTAGTGATTGTTTCGAGTAGTGATTGTTGTAGGGTTTGATAGCATATCTTACATTTGTTGTTCGATTGTATATGTTTTTGGTTTAGGATTTGATAAAGGGATTACAATGCATTGAAGTGTGTTTATTTCCATGTGTTGTAGGATTCAAAATACATCCTCGAGAGGCTTCACCTTGGCGTACTAGATTGCATAACATCATAGAAAGTCGAGATAATGTTTCGTCAAGACACACTGATCACGAGAAGCATAAGAAAATAGGTGTCCCCATCAATGGTAAGGAGAATAGACAGAGGAGGCACTCATGGGTCAGGGGAAGCTAATGAAGAGGTCTTTCGCAATGCAGAACTCTCGCTTTGATCAAAGAATGTGGGTTCTTTACGGTCTTAGAAATTAGTTATCCGAAGCTTAACTTTCCCCGATTTATCAATATGATATCCGAGAGGTGGTGGTATACTACACACACCTTTCACTTTGTAGGGATTGAGTTAGGTTTTACTCCGTGGGACTTCGCAAACCTTACGGGCCTAAAATTCGGTGGACAACGTATATTCGTGACAGAGTTGGATGCGGATGAATGGAGGGAGTATTCCCGTGATAGCGTTGATTTTTTGATGAATTACTTTGTGGCGCCCAAATAAATTACTTCTACACCATAATATACTGAAACCGTTACCGGAAGTGGAAGGGGAAGGGGTAGGGGTAGGGGTAGGGGCGGGGTTAGCGGAATTAAAAGGCAAAGGGGTGTCGTGCAAGTTGAAGAACAACATGATGAAGACCAAGGTGGAGATGATATTGCACTCGAAGAAGGTGATAAGACCAACGAGGCTGGTTATATAATAGTGACTGACGCCAACTGTGCTCGTTTCAGGAAAAAGTTGTACGTTAAGGGAACTATACCCTGTAGTCATATCAAGAGATGGGTTATTGAAGCATCGCATAACACAAACGTGAATCCCAAGACATTGGCACGTTGGTTTTTGATATGTAAAGCGTAGGAGTATTGTTATTCTCCAACTCTACGGAAACAATTTCTATCAACTGGTTGAAGGTATTTCGTGATTTGAAGAGCCTAGAAAAATATTGTTGGGCTGGTGCAGTCTATGCAAAAATATACTGCACATTGAATACATATGTGCTTAAAGGTTTGAAGTTGGAGTGTTATTGGTACATCCTACAGGTATGCATATGCTACAGTACACCTCTTTATTGGTTTTCCTTTTTGGTATAATAAATACTCTAATTAACTTTGCGATGTTGCTTGATTTTGCATCCTTGGTTTTGGTGCTACTTTGGTGTCCTGCATCCAAACATTAGGGACAATCTTAGAGATGACGAACGAGATCCATGACCAGGTGGTAAAAGGTACGACTCTATCCAAAAAGCGCAGGATAAGCAAAAAATAGTATCTTTGGATGCTGCTGCTTTCATTCAATTATAAAAGAATATTATGGAAACCCCTAATGTTGAGTGTATGTCTTGTGTAAATAGTCGGCATGTTCACAAAGCCAATATTATACTTGCTAGAGGTCTTTCTGTTGGTCATAGGGTGTTTTATGATCCAGAGGGCTATAATGTTATGTACTTGGGAGAGAGGTGTCTTAGGCAGGTAGAGGGGGAATGTGGGTACTTTGCAATCCCCGGAAAACATTAGGGAGTTATCTGGAATTCAATTGTTCAATGTTGAGTGTGGTATGAATCAGAATCATTAAGAACCTGCCACTGAAAAGGAATATGTCGAGTTTCGGAAGAAAAAGTATATCTGCAAATACGAATTGGATCCGGTTAGGAATGTGGGAAACCGTTATCTATTCAATCCACCAGGTGTCCATATCAGTCAAGTAGCACCGAGTCGTGAGCATGTTCCTTTCGTACCAAACCTGAGTCAAGGCCCAAGTCCAGGCTTTCCTCAGATTAGTCCTCCTTATTTGGATCTCTACGGCTAGGAAAATCGAACATACCGGCAGCCGATCGGGTAAGAGTACCTGTGACTGGTCCGACCACCACAGTATGATCCGGCTTCAGGGATGGCAGTTAGTTTGACCTACCTTAAATTTATATTCTTTCAAGTTTTATGTTTATTTTAGGCTCCTAATGATTTTGTGTTGTCTCCAGGAACAATGGCGTAGGCAGTACGAGGCCCTAAAAGCTGCCAGAACCGCCGAACATATGGAAAATTCCACATAACACATGACATCTACCGCGACGAGGATAACTCTCAGCGTTGGCATCTCCCTTACGAGGGAGAAGGGACATACTCCGCTTGGTTCCAGACTCGTTGTCCGTCGTACGATGGTTCATCAAGCTCCCATCAAGCCCATGTCTCAGTCACTCCTTCAAGTACATACCAGCATGGTCATTTATATTCGATGGGTCTTGTAAGTGAAGCTGAAACGACTTCAAGCATCTTTGGACAACCGCTAGCACCTTTGATGGGTCAAACATTCAGCAAGATGCTCAGGGCGACTGGATGAACCAAGGACTGAAAACAGATTTTACACGGTTCGATTAGTTCGTTTTTAAACTTTGATGTGGTACTATGGATGTGAACTCTTTTTAAGTTTGCTTTTCAAGGTTTTTTATTCAAACTTTTATGGTGTGTTAATGTAGTAGGACTCAAGTTCACAAGCTTTATTGGTGTTTGAATGTTATTTGTCTTTTTAAATTTATGCTTTGAGTTGGCTTTCCTGCAAAAATTATTATAGATGTTTTTTTCACAGTGTGTAATCACTCCGCAAGCCCTTATTCCCATACGGCTACTTTTGCAATTGTCTGATGAGTTCAATCTCACCAGCTACCTCCTTAGCTACGAATATGAAAAAAGAAACAGCCTCGTCGCGTCAATTTGCGTTTGTAGACGTAAAAGTGGTCTAGACGCCTCAATCAGCGTGTTCAAACGTCTGTTGTATGTGTCATTCCACTAAACGGTGGTTTCATATTTTTTATATAAATATATGGCATGTTACCCAACCAAAACCACATCTCCTCTTCTCAACTCTACTCAACTTAACTCACCTGCTCTAGTTTGTAGTTTGAATTTTAAAAAATCTTCTAAATCAATAATGGTTGGGTATATCGAAGCTTCGTATTTGTGTACGCCCAAAACGATGTTAGAACTATGAGAGTAACTGCAGAAGAAACTTGTCTCGAGTGATGACCAAACTAACTGAGCTTGATGGTAATGTTAACCGTAGACCTCTTGGAGAAATCAAGAACAAAGTAAGAGTGATTAAAAAGGCGATACGACTCTACATTTCCTATCAAAGATTTATGTATGAGTCAGGCAGGGACGGAGCCAGGATTTTTTCACAAAGGGGGGCAAAGCTATTTTTTTTTTTAATGCAAACCATTTTTATTTATTTTTAAGGAATACAATGCCAACCAATATAACAATTACCAAAATCTGATTGTCAAAAAGTTACATGGTGTCCAAGTTAAAAATAAATAATGCTAACTAATTTAACAAAAGATTAAACCATAACAGAAATATCATAACGCTACTTTACGCTCTTTCAAGTCTCGGAAATCATCAATAATTGAATCTACGCTGAACTTTTTAGCAATTTCTTTTTCAATATACACAATCAAAGAGTCTACTAGGTAATCATCACCCATCTTGTTGCGAAGTCTGGTTTTGACAATTTTCATTGCCGAAAACACACATTCTGCTGTTGCAGTAGAAAACGGTAGGGTAAGCACAAGTTCAATCACTCGGTGTACAAGAAAATACGTAACCGATTTTACATTCTTCACCAACCAATCACACAAACTAGATAAATTATTTAATTTCTTGAACTCTTCAGAAGAAAAAACATTATGTTCATAATGTTGAAGTTGTATCCTTAAGTGTAGCTTCTCTTATTCTGTGAAGTCTTTTGGATAAAACTTATCAACTAACTTGCAAATATCATCAATTCTAAAAGAATTTTTCCCTTCACGGGGATCCAAAGATGAGCTAAGAATAAGTAACTCCATTGCATTCTCATTGCACCTGTTATTTAGTTCTTGTAACTGAGCATCTATAGCAGTATAAAAAATATCCACATTGTAGTGTTGCATAATTGTAAAATTACCTGAATAATGACGAGCTTGTACTCCTTTTACTAATGGAACATACTTAGCATTCAAATCAGGAATATCTATATTTGTAGCCTCACAAAATGCAGTTACCTCATTGATTAAATCATTTGCTCCATTATCTCTCAACTCTTGAAGTAATGCTTTAGTTGATGAAACAAGAGCATTAACGATATCTTGAGATTGGTATTGCAAAGCTTGAGAGAGTAAATCAGTGATAGCCATGGTTTTCCTCATAAGGTGCAAGATGAAAACAAATTCGAAAGTAGCGATATTTTCATAAGCCGCATATGATATTGATCGTTGTGAAGCTTTAGTACCATCTTCAATTACATTAAGCAAAACTTCACATGCACTAAACATATCAATCAAGCTAGAAACCGATCTAAAATGATAACTCCAACGAGTGTCAGCTGGTCGCTGTAAGTTTTTAATCTGATTTAAACCGCTTCCAGTCTCAATCTCGTCGATAGATATCATATACTCAATATTATATCAGCTTGGGCAATCATCAACTCATCTTTGCGCTTACAAGAAGCACCAACAATATTGATAATAGTGTTTAGTTTGATGAAAAATTGATCAATAGGTATAACTTCTTTTGCAGCAGCTACTAATGCCAGTTGCAATCTATGTGCTAAGAAATGAATATAATAAACATATGGACAATCATTCATAATCAAAGCTTGCAAACCATGCCACTCACCTCGCATATTACTTACTCCATCACAACCTTGTCCTCGAATATTCTGAACATCTAGACCGTGTTGAGTTAATACCGAATATATCTTTTCTTTCAATGTCAAAGCAGTTGTATCTGGGACATGAAAAAGTCCGAAAAATCGTTCTTGTATAGAACCATCCTTATCAACGAACCTTAAAACTATTGCCATTTGCTCTTTTTTGGATTCGTCACTAGCTTCATCAACGATAATACAAAACTTTCTATCACCGATCTCTTCACGGATTTCGTTTTTCACTTTTGTAGCAATCACAAGAAGAATTCCTTCTGAATCGGTGACGATGTGTAAGAAGCATTTTGTGGAGAATTATCTAATACAACCGCTTCAACATCTGAAGCTAATATCGTAACCATTTGTATGAAACTTCCACGGATTAGTGATGCTTTACTTTCATCTCGAACTCTTAGAGCATAACCTTGAAATGTAAGCCACCGAATTGCATCAATTGAGGTTTTTAGTCTCAGCCTATTTTCAGCAATTTGTTTGGGAGTATAACGTTCAACTACTCCACTGATATGTTGAGATTGATTCTTCAAGTCCTCTAATGCTTTCACCGCATCCCCATGAACTTTGGTTCCCATATGTTTCAAAAAATTTCATATATCACCATAATTAACTTTCTTCCAGTTTTTAAACCCATTTACAATAAAAGCATTTTTGCTATCATTGTTTGATGGTTTTCGTAAATAGATAACAAGGTTCACAAAAAACTGCGTCCTTGCGAGGAGAGTACTCTAACCATGACCGAAATAAATTAAACCATGAGTATTTAAAAGGACGTTGATTACCGGGCTCCCCCGATAGCGGATATTTTGAAAGCTTAGGTTGATATGGACCGGCTGCAATATATGTTCGTCTAATCTTATCTCTCTGATTAACATGATATTCCCATATTTGAGGACGTATTCCTGGATCACGTTGCAAATCGCTGGAAATATTGTTAAGTCTCTTTGGATAATTTGACGCTTGGTTGTTAGGAACTGGAACCTCAGTACTTGTCCTTGGAGAAGATGTTGCTTGGTTTTCAATATTTGGAACCTCAATACTTCTAATTGGATTTGATGACCCAACATAAATTTTCTCTTGAAAAAATTAAAAATGGTGGTACTTTTTGTACCAATTTTCTTTACCTACAAAAGCAAATTTTAGTATCACACTAGGTGTACTGTGTTCGTATAAATAAAAATGAAAACGCACAAAAACGAAAAAAACTAACACATAATTTTTACCTTTCTAGGTACACTTTCATCTCTGTCTCCATCCATTCAATTTAGTTTGTAACACTGTCAAAAAGTACTAAAAAGAAGTTTAGTCCCAAATTAATGAATAAAATAATCAATCAATCATGTATGAACAAACAAGTAAACCCTTGATTTTGTATGTCATAAAAAAAAATCTAGTCCATGATGAATAAATACCTTAATCCCGGTTCTTCTTTGAATCTTTTTTTTTATCCTTCCCTCTTTGTTAATCAAATAAAATACCACCAAACCCTAAGCATAAAGATAGAAACTAAAAAAACTAGTTGTCCAGCCCGTGCATTCGCACGGGCCCGAGGCCCTAAGATGTGCGGCAGGCCGTGTCTCACATGATAGGGAAAGGATCGAGTCTTTATTCTGGATTGTTTTTGTCAAAATGAATGAGAGTAGTATACAGAGAAAAGAAGGGATGTTTGTCTGATTGAAATAGAAGGAGATTGAGGGTTGTATGATTTGTGAAAATAGCAGATGAAGTGGAAGAGGGTAGAAGAAGGGTCAGTGAAATACATGAGAAATACCAAAGTTTGTCAACGATTAAAAGGAGAAAACAGTAGAAGATGGAGCAGGGAAATACAGATGCAGCATAAGAAATCAATCCAAGGTTTCAGGTTTTGCGTTTTTTATTTTTAGTTTTAGGGTTTTGTACCAAGTTAGGATTGTATCTAGAAACCCATATGTAGGATGTAATTTCTGTTGGTGTTATTTACATATATTGATGCATTAGTGTTAGGTTGATATTGCTTCGATTGAATAGGTTGATGTAATCATTTGTGGCTGTTAGGCCTGTAAATGGTACACCAGCAGTGGTTGATTATTGCATTCAATTAAAGCCTCGCAAAGTGTCTATCTCCTTAAGACATGCGCTATCAGAACCATTGAAAGATATCGTTCACGGACGAATTGGTGGTTGAATCGGATGAAGGTAGTGAGGGGGAGGAAGATAGTGAAGAGGACATAGAGTTATGATATTCAAATCCTCCAATTACTCAACTGTAGTTAGGTACAGTGTGTTTCTTCTCATGAGTAGTTATCTCTTATACCTCCAGTTGCATGAGCATATAATGTTATTATTATTACTGTAGCTGATAAACATATTATTAAGCTAAAAAAACACAGGCTATTTAAAAACACAACAAACCAAAGGGTTGATTGTAGTAGAATAAGTATTTCCTATCCAATTACTCAACTGCTCATACATGGTTCTCTTCTTGGCAGGTAGTTATGCTTTACCCGTAGATTGAAATACCCCGCGGCAGCGTTTGAATGTCCTCCTTCACAGCCATAACTGCAAATTTGCAAGGTTTTGTTCCTATGGCGCAGTCTTCAATTAGCACATCGAAAAGACAGATTATAGCTATCATGGGGTCGAATAAGAAAAAAAGACTCTATTTTGCCCGAGCCTTTGCGTAGTGCTCAACGATGTCACAGTTCATGAAAGTTTCAGCTGTGTTTCCTCTTATCATAAAAACTGCATTGTCAGCCTCGTCTTCTACTTTCAGATGCATCTTATACCTGTAGATGCACATTAGCTAGGTTACTGATATTGCACCTGGTAGAATGTCTATTGTGTTAAAGATTGAAACATACACTGGTTTTTCTACCACTGTAGTATTGCAATTAATGCAGAATGGTTGATAAACACCAGAGTCGTTCCAAGTTTCTTTGCGTGCAGCTCATGTAACACCATTCACTGTCATCCACCAATCCAACTATCCAAGCTCTGCACATGAACGTCTTGCCCTGCAGTAAAATTTGAACAGAACTTGTTGATGTCACAGAACAAAGTTTGAGGATTATAACACACAATACATTATGGAAATTACCTTGTTTCTAGGATCCGTTAGCAAATTATTTGCCTCCAGTAGAGTCAGCATATTCTCCAAAAACTCAAAAAATCTCACAGGTCTTTTTTTCTGTTCTACAATGGGCGAGTGCACATGGTGTATTCCCCATAAATACACAAACCACTCTGAAGATTTCTACCTATAATGAAATACTAAAAATCCCCGTATTTAATTCTTGCAGAAACTCAAAAGATCTCGCAGTGTATTCTTCATATTCTTATTGTTCTTAATGTGCGGGTACTGGTAGACTGGATAAGGGTCTTAAAAAAAGGGTCTTAAAAATACAGAAACCACTTTAGCTGTATAAAACTTTTATTAGGCCCAATATCTCACCACCCATCTGCGAGAAAGCCCGTATCCTTATCCATATTTCATTTGGAGTTTAAACTGAAGAGAGGAATGATGATTTAGCTAAGTAAAAATGTGAGGAATCAGGATGAGTGGCATCTCTTGGTTAAACATCATTTACAGGGGGCAGGATTTGTCATCCGATTTAAGTTCTAATTTGAACTGTAATCCACCAATATCCCATCTCCTATTTGCAGATGACCTGCTGGTATTTGCCAGTGCTAATACGGTAGAAGGGAAAACATTCTTAGAATTTTTACTGAATTTAGCAATGCTTCGGGTCAGTTGATAAACTTTGAAAAGTCGGGTATTTTTTTCAGCCTTAACACTTCTAAAGAAATTATTGACAATATCAGTGCCATGCTAGGGGTTAGAAGAATAGCCTTGAATGATAAGTACTTAGGATCCCCTTTGTTTACTCATACGTCTAAGGTTAAGTCTTTTCAGAGTGTGGTAGACAGAGTTGATACCAAATTACAAAACTGGAAAACGAAAAATTTTATCTACTGCTGGTATATCAACTCTGATTCAAAACTCTTCTATGGTTGTTCCTATATATCAGATGAATTGTTTTAGAATACCTATTACTGTTATTAACCAACTGAATAGCATTCAAATGAATTTCTTTTGGGGGAAAGAGGTAACAGTGAAAAG
>JAJJMA010331269.1:28822-47826 GCA_023529015.1 Papaver nudicaule
ATAATACATCTAGCATAAACTTACAGCTTTATCTAAAAGAATCATATGGAAATTGTGCAGTTCCATAAGCCTACATCTGGAAGTCTCCCAAATTCTGAGAATTCTGAAGATAGATGAGTTTTTCTTCTCTGCTGCGCGATCTGTTTCACGAAACATATAATTTAGAAACGAAAGCAGTGAGCTTTAGCTCCATAGTTTCAACAATCCACCAAGGTATCAAAAACAATAACAGATTTACCTTGTTCCCATCAAAAGCAAGCTCTTCATACAAACCACATTCATCTGTCATAGATGAACTGGTGTTTTTGGTATCTAGCTTTGTTACAGCAAACACACAGTCCAAGCACAACAGACAGCCTCAGTACCCATACAAATGAATAACTGTAACAATACTACAATAAAACAAACCACAACTCAGGTTACTTACCTGGACCTCTACTGAAAGCCAAAGATGGCTCTTCATACCGATCAACCAAAGCAAAACCACATTCAACTGGCTTAGATGAACTGGTGTTTTTGGTTGCGCACTCTGCCACAGTAAACAGACGGTTTAAGAACTTATACAGATGAACAGATGCAACAACAATAAAACAGACCACAAACTTATACAGAAATCTGATAATAACAAAATTTCTCCAAGCTGTAATTTTCTGAGTTGAAGAAGATTACAGCACCTGTAATTGCATAATCAACTAAAGTAATTAAAGTGAAACAAAAGATGACGATTTTATAAAAAACACTCGTGAAGTTGATGCTAACTAACAACAATACATAAGAAACAACAGCATCATGGAGAATTTAAGAATGCATACCGACGAACAGATGCAACAATACTACAATAAAACAAACCACAACACAGCTTGATTACCTAGAACTCTAGGAAAAGCCATAGAGCCGGACACACCAGCCTTGCCATAACCATTTCCACCTGACTAATCAGAAGCAGCAGTGATCCTCTCAACCAAGTTCATCGTCTTATCCACAGATGCTGAATCTCCTTTCCGGTTGAATGCCATTAAAGCTTGATGTTACCGGATCCGATGATTTTGTTGTTGCACAGTTTTATTCAGCAAACTTCTATTCAGGCTTCCGGCTTCTTAAATACATATCTGGAGTTCATATCTGGCCAGCCGTGAGTTTCTGAGAGGAAGAAATCCTAACAAATCCTAGTTCGATTAAATGGTTTCTCCAGTTATAGATCGAACTCTATCCAACCCAAATCTTGTATAACAGGAATGAAAACTGATCTAATACAGATCATCAAATATATATAGAACAAATCATCTCAACTTATTGCTAAATAGTAGTCACTTAGACTAAAAGAAACATGTCACACAAAAATATGACTGAAAAAGCAAAAATCCATAAGAATTTCGTTTGCTAATTAGGGTTATTGTTTGATACTCAGAAAAAACATGACTATACTTGCCTTCACTTGAAGCTAGCCAATGAGCACAACCAACTGTAAGAGTAGTATTAGTTTTCCTAACTTGAATTGGGTTAGCATTGATACATCTAACACAATATGCTTTACATTGCAGTGAACTTAGATTTATAAATGCTAACCAAGTTCAGTTATGCATTCTGATAGCTGGGACGCATTTGTTGGATTGTGTATCAAAGACCAACGTAACAAAAAATATAAGAAAGTATCAATCTTACAAAGTAACTCCAATTATAAAGCGAAATACTTGCTAGTGCTCAAGTCCAGCCAGACAACTCAAAGTTAGCAACAACCCAAACAATAATATTCAAGTATAATTACCTGTTGTAGATCAGAGTTGAGATTAGATTCATTATTCCTGCCAATAAGAGATAACAACCAAAGAAATTAGTAGAAAGAAAACCTAAATAATTAGGATACAAAAATTGCATACAAAAATCATAGCTGCATAGTTAAAACACACTGGGAAATAGACATAAAAGTTCATTCACAAAAGTTGTGATATATTGTCTGGAACTACAATATGAATATAACCTAATCAATGACCATTACGGCAGTGAGTGGTGAAGTTCTCCAGTCTTTTGGGTACAGTTTAATGTGAATATCGCCAAGTGATGTGTGCATAATCACATTCTCAGGAAGAGATGTCGTGACAGATTTTCCTATATCCGAAGCAGCCAAAATAGAGTTGGATTAAAAATTGAATAACTTAAATCCAAAACCCAAGATTGATCTGGTAAAAAACTTACCTTTCGAAACCTTTGATATGCACCCCAACCGTACTGACCTGCATAGAAAATTGGTGTTAGAAATCTAAAACAAAGAAAAAGTGGAGTTGGGTTTTGGAGAAATACTTAATATCTAAATTAGAGATATTGCTAATCATTAATTCAATTCATCCATCATAGCATGGAGGCTGCAACGGAGAGTTAGGGTTTCGTTGTTTACCCACATTAGGATTGACTGATTCAAAGAAAGAAACTGTTTTCCATACCTTCTATCAAAATCTGCCAAGTTTGGCTGACACCCTACATCTGTTGTGCTCACATTCCTTTTTTCCTACAGTAAGAAGTGGTGTTCCTGGGCTTGCAGCTACTCCGGAACAAACGTTAGCCACCTTATTAACCATTTGGCTATCTAAGAATGTTAATGGAAGATTAGCATGACTATACGGTAATAAGAGACGATCAAAGTAGAAGTAAACAAAAAGTGTGTTTGTATGTGCCAACTTGGAACTAATAACAAATAAATCTAACAGATAAAGTAATACAGCAATTCCTCTTGAATTTGACAGCCTATAATAATTAGCCATCCCAAAATGTACTTTTCATGGATAATTAAACCCAATACTCAAATGCTCAAAATGTTCATTTCATGGATAATTAAACCCAATACTCAAATGCTTAGTTAGATTATATGAAACTGACATCTTTGCACAACAAATAAAATTGACTTCCTGATTTTTCTAACTTAAGTTGTCAGAACGCCCACTACTAATAATAATAATAATAATTCATGGACAAAAATCAACTTGGGTACAACTAAAAAAGCATAGAGTGAAAATGTCAAAGAGAAAGGAGACTCCAATTATATCTGGGAAAAAAGCATATTACTTGTACTATCAATAAGTCACTCCAGAAACTTCAATAGTTACATACCAGACAACAAAAAGTAGACCAAGTCAGATATCAATCCATAAGAACTCCTCCAAGAATTATATGGAACATCTAAAATCAAATTAGAAGAGATTAAGTTAACATGATTTCAATTTTAACCGCACCTGCATAATTAAGACTCAACAGTAAGTAATCAGAGCAAACCTATGTATCCATGATTCTTGCCTGCATCGTCAACAAAAAAACAGGCTGGTGCTTTAAAGAAAAATGATGGCAATGAAATCACCCTAATGAAGATTGTGTTTGAAAAAGGCCAACATTTTTGTGAAGGCATCTTACTGAATGAGAATAAGGAGGAAGAAATGAATCATCTTTCATTGACTACTCAAGTCAGTGATACAAAAGAAGAGATTATTGGATATAATAATCATAAACGCAGAAGTAAATAACAAAAAAACCGCCCTTTAGTCAATATAATGTGGCAAACAAAACATTATAATAACCTCATAATAAACCATATATGTATATCTTCAAGCCAAATTTAGAGCCTTAGATGATCTACATTAAGCCGCATACGTAACAAAGTACCCAGACCTGTATAACTTGAGCTAAAATGCCAAAAGGATACTTGTTTCAGCTTTCTGTTTCTCCACTTTTCTCATCTTTTCCGTAAGTAAACCTCCCTTGCCCCACCTTTCTCCTTCAATAATGAAGCTCACGAACAACCCAATACCTGCAAGAGAAGTACACTGAACATATGAGTATAAGAACTGAAAACTACATAAAATTTAAACCACCTACTCAACATCAGTAGGATAGTGACCATCCCCATTGATTCTACTCAGCCTTCAATGGAACTAAGAAATTAAAATGATTCCATTTAGGAATAACAGATTAATTTAGAAAAGGGTTAGGGTTGATTGATTTAGAGAAATATAGAGACAAGGGAAAAGGGTCAGGCTTTACCGATAGAAAATTGAATCTGGTTTTCAATTTCAGCAAAAATCGAACCTGCTACAAAACCAAACATAAATAATAAGCTAGTAAGCAAAAATCGATCCTGCAACAAAAATAAGCCGAATCGAATACAAAAAAAATAGATACACGCCTGCTTGTCTCACCTGTTATATAAAATCAAAAGCCAAAGAAAACATGAAATCAGGATGGATAAAAGATAGAGAAAGCTATTTGAATAACAAAGGGAGAAACTTGTGAAAATAGGGTTGCCGGAGGAGCCCCGTACCAAAAACCTAAAACACAGTAAAATTATCAGGCGCATAGAATTAGGGTTTAATCGGATTACCTTAAGAATATGGATTACCTAAACTTTGTTATTAGGCTTAGATGAATGACAGAGAAAGATAACAGGGACTAGATTTTGTAAAGAAAAACACAGCATATTAATCTGCAGAGAGACAACAAACAAAAATGAGTAAAGTTAACACTTGTTTGGTTTATCGAACAGAGAAGGCGAGGCGAGAGAGGAGAAGAAAATTGCACAGAACGAAGGTGGGAGAAGAGGAATATGCGGCAGGAAAGAGAAGATGCAGTGGGTTTAGCTGGTATTTTTTTCTACCGTGAGACCCATATGGGTGAACTTTGCTTGATTGTGAACGTGGAGGTTTCTGATTGGTACATAGATTTTTGGTGGGCCCCGAACTCTAATATTTGAGCTTGATTCAGCTTTCATTGTGGCTGAGTTATTTGGTTTGGTATGTCTATTAGTGTATTAATTAATTAATTAATTAATTAAGACACTGTTTAATTAACATTCAATTAATCAAAACGTGTTGCAATTCCACTTTTGTAGGTTAGGAAATTTCTTACTATCCTAATTAATCTCGCATGCATATTTCCATTATCCCACTACCTAGTCACGTGTTAGAATCATACCAAATTGGGAAATTATCTTCCAAGTAATCTTTAGTTATTTAATTTGTGGGTGGGCGGGGGGGGGGGCGCAGATCTTTGATATTTTCTCCTGGTCTTTAGGAAACTAACACTACACATGAAGATTTGGCAAAAAAAAAAATAATAGGGGAGGCGGGAGCCACCTCTACACTACCCATAGCTCCGTCCTTGGAGTCAGGGGTGGATGCTATACAAGATCTAATGTGGTAAGTGGTTTCCATATGCATGATTACTGTTTTAAAAAGTATTGAGTCACATTAAATGAATACGAAATCATCTATTACAGGAGACGATCGCCGCCAACACTTATTCAGGAAGTACAGGTAAACGGTTTGTTTTCCACAACTGTTACCTCATCCTAATCACTAGCTTCCCATGGATGAACCCAGAAGTGTACCGCAATGACTACCCCAACGACTATATTGATGACGCAATGACTACCTCATCGGAAGATGAAGAAAATGACGGGAGTTGAAAAGACGAGGGTACCGAGTACACCACCAATCTTTTATTTTAGGCAACCTACAAGTCAAACCTTGAACGGTTCCTAATCAAGAACTCAAGAACAAGATATCTTTCGTAACTGATTGATTCACACAAGGGAGTCAATACAAGATTCTGAAAAACTATGTCAACAACCAAGTACGATACTTTAATTATAAATGACAAGTCAAATATAATGCGGAAATAAAGTAAAGTACACAAAAGAATCTTGTTAACGAGGAAACTACAAACTCGTAGAACAACCCCCGGACCTAGTCCAGTTTGAATACTCTTAAGAATTAAGCCGCCAACACACCTACTCTCAGACTTCGGACTAGATGGTGCAAACAATATGACCCTAATACGACTATTAATCACGAAGATTTCCCCTCAGTATTCCTACCCATCCAACCACAGCAAGGTGGTCACGCACATGCACTCCCTTAAAGAAACATACGTCATTTATTGTCTTCCCTAAGAGTTGCTTTACAACCCGTCGTGAAGACTATCGCAACCCGACCTCCAATCAGATGACTACAACCTTATGGACAACAACCTAATAGCGGCAGGTCAAACCAGTAAATGATATCCTTGGAAACTTACAGATATTTCACCGAAGTCGTTTTTCACCAAGAGCGAGGCTATTTAAGTTTACTTGGTAATAAACCACTCGAGATATCAAACAAGGTTTTGAAACCAAAACTCCCGAAAGAGCAACCTTGTCGTCCCAGTTGGAATCAAGCAATATATACATGCAGTACAATGTGTATGACCGTGAAAAATGATGTACCTGCAAAAACAAATCCAATAACAGCGATCTTGATTCCACTCAATATATATAGTTTAGGCACACAAACCGAAAGCGACTTGCTGACAATCCAGGTTAATAGATAAAGAGTATGTTCTTATCACTACGATCTTGAGTGGCCTTATATCAGAAGACAATGGCCTTAGAATAAACAAGATCGTAAGACTTTGATATACTTAATTGAACAAAACACAAGTACAATACAAAGAAAACTAATAAACATAAACAAGTTTCCCTGAAGAGGTACTTATAGGCTTCTCGATCCCCAAGAGAAGACTTGCACTAATCCAGACAGAGAGCAAAATCTCAAAGGTAAATGAAAGGAAAAATGAATAAACACAAGCTTACTTTTCCGTAGAATGAAACTTGGTAGAAGGACAAAGATTTCAGGAGAGATGCCACTCCTATTTATAATGACTAAGGCTTAGCTTTGAAATGAGGCTAACTTAATTTCGGAAATACAATTAAAGCACATTCCATAACAATTACGAAATTCCTCACATAGATTCATAGCATTTAACGAGATGTAATACTTTAACATTTTACATTAATGATAAAAGATATTCCATTAAATGTTTGGCCAAAAGCATCCAAAGCAAATAATACTCAACAAGATATATTTGGATATTTCATTAATTCGACATATAGTGTTTACCAAATATACTCCCTGGGATAGAATTCAATTCGAATCCGTGTCTTTGGATTCGAAAATCATCTTATGATATCATTAACTTCCAAATGTCGTCATCAGCTTTGATAATGTCGACATCACTTCCTAGGCTTTGATGGATGGGACAAAACGATTCTAGGTGAAAGTGGGATCATGTCAAATGTGGCTAACGTTCCGCATAAACGTATCATCGCAGACATGGACAAGCCTTGTGTGTTAGGCTTGAGTGAACACGTAGGTTCAAGGACATTCTGAATCATACAATAAAGATATACCATTGAAAGTACCGTGTATGATTCTACGAGTAATAACAAAATGTTGATCCTCACGAATTCTCAATTCTAATGTAGATGATCACGTTAATGATATCCAAGAATTCAAATCAAATATAAAAGAATAACTAATCGAATATTTAACCAAGCAGTATATCCATACGAAGATCTAATCACGTACACTATTGATTAGAAATCATGTGTCAACTAACTAGAGCGACGAACAATATTTTTTATGATGACTCAACAACCTTAGTTGTACAATGAAGATGAACAAATTCAAACTTCAAACTGAAAATATCAAACTCATTAATTCGTTGAAGCACAAATCAAAATGATAGAGTTTGAACCAATATTAGGTTTCGAAATCTACATTCTATTTGGCAAAAACCAAATAAAGTTTCGGATCCTAAAGTTCATATATGACTGAAACCGGATTAAGATTTCTAAATCTATATTCCATATAACGATATCAAATTAAGATTTCAAACTTTAGATTTTGTTTTGACAAAACTTTGGTTAAGGTTTCGAAACAAGAAACTCATATTATTTCTTAACAAATGTTTGGTGTCGAATTTGAGAGTTCATGTGGTCAAGAGACGTTTCACCATCACACATTTTTGTCCTTGACGCACATGCTATATTTCCCGGTTCACATAAACCTTTAGGAAACCCCAGAGTCTTTAGTATAGACCATTTAGAACTCACATGGTGAAGACTCATTGGTCTCGATTCTCAAGTCACTGTTAGCCAGCAAACATAGTTTCAAATCAAGTTTTCTCAATGGTCACAACTTAGATTTAAGTTTCGGACCCAATAGTTTATGGATACAAAAACAAGATTAAGGTTCAAAAATCAAGTCAGTTTTACCAAAACCTACATTGAGGTTTCGAACTCTGAAAATCCATAAGTTGAGATAACATGAATATGGTTTCGAAATCTAAAAGTGTGGCATGGCATTCTAGATGTTCATATGTAGAGAATCAAATAAATGACTCAGAACTTCAGTAATCAAAGGCAAACCATGATATGGTATTCGAACTCATAACAACAATATATTGAGTCTACACAACATAAGTGTGAGACACGATCTCGATTACATTTAGCAGATACAACTAAGTACCAATCAATCTGATAGAGTCAGACAAGGTAAGTCGAGACACAATACTGCGATGGATTAAATCTCGTAATACTACAAACAATTATTATCCAACTCGCATGTTTTAGGAAAAACCTTATATCACTTAGAGACGGAGAAGAAAATAAAGCTCTAAGCAATATGAAACGTCATAACTACAACAACAATACCGCAAACGATAATGTGGAGTTATATCTTAAGACACACTGATCACAAGTGATCAAGTCATAACGTAAAACTCAAGTATTAAGTTATGTTTTTGTCTTTTGTGGAACAAGTGTAAAAGATAATGGAATCACGTTATTTAGATTCACTAACCTCTTGAATGCGAAGCTGGAAGTCTTCGTTTTCTCCTCAATCTTCTTCGACTCTTCATGTAGTGATTCTAAATCCTACCAAAATCTTCCACAACCTAAAGCTAACTTAATGAAGTCTTTACCTAACGTTTGTTTTAGGCGGTCGAGTTTTGATCACTAAATTTGACAACTAAGCTTGACATACCAACACTTAGTGAGGTTGACCGAGCCATGCTCTAACAATCTCCCCCTTTGTCAATTTTTGTGACAAAAACTCTTTAGATAGATGAATGAGAAAATGAAAACCTAAGTTCTACGCTTCGAGTTCTTCTACTTATCTTGACAACACCGTGCATCAATAGTACCTGCAAAATATGTCAGTCTGCACACAAAATATGTACCATTGGAAAATTAAATGATAACCAATATACTTACTCCCCCTAAGTGTAAGTTCATATGTCTATCAAGTCCGACGTATCATTATCAACTGTAGCACAACGCAAAACTCTACAACGCAAGTAACCATCAGTAACAACTAGTGTTACCTCCCCTTAGTTACTGCTTTCATTCATTTTTTCAATATAGTCGCAAGCATTTTTCTCCCCATAAGACACTACTTACTGTCAAAGACCAAGCACTGGACGAGCAAGCTATCAATATTTCTCCCCATTTTTGTCATAAAGAATTGACAAAGAGTCTCGAAAATATCTGGGTATTTGAGAAAAACACTCAAGTTCCAAGAAACTCGATTCAACATATAAGAATGATTGCATTCATAAGGGTCATAATTTCGATAAGTTACACAATATATATTGTTAGGGCATTGCCCGGTCAAACCCACTAGCGTTGGTATGTCAAGCTGGTTGTCAGTTTTAGGTGTCAAAACACAATTCTTGATTTAGCCTACTAGAGTTTAAATTTCGGAATTGGGATACAGACTAAGTAGTAGAGACCTTGAAGACAAAGACTGTGAAGACAAAGAAGACATCAATTATTCTTCATCGACAAAAGGTTAGTAGGAGTTATGACTTTTATGGAAATTCTTCTATTCTACTTTCTCTATCTTTCGAAATAGTCGGCTACTTTAGTAGTGATATTAATAGCGATTGAGATCGTGTTCTTGTCTACATGACCATGAGTTATGTTGGTATTTGTTCCCGCAAATACTAAGTTTACAAGAATGCATGAGATAGATTCGACACCATTTGTCCATTGCAATGGTTTGCTTGCAAATCACTTGTTGGATATGGGTGAATTTAAAGGAGTACTCTTGAGAAAGAGTCCAGTGGATTATAGCTGAGGACGTTTAACACGTCTAAGTACTGGTTAAGCCCAGAACTTCCAGCGGGTCCAAGTTAAACCCTAATCTGAATGGAGGACGGTACCCGAACCGTACGTGAACAGAAACTTAGGAAAACTCCTGAGTTCCAAAGTGTCATTTTGTACGCGTACCTACGTGAACCTCAAAATCGATACTTTTGGCTGAAATTCAGATGGACGGTTTGCAAACCGTCCCAAGTGAATATTCTCTGGATTTTCACTCGAGTTAAACTCTGAACTCCTTTATCTCTTAGTTGGACTTGGTTATCAAGAAATATCTTCCGTGGTCCATCTAACGGTTCTCAATGTGTCAATAAGATATAGATTATCTCAGGTCTGTTGGATCTCTATCTTGAAGTGTTTTTGAGCTAACAAAACACTTGGCAGATAAATGATAAAAGATTTCCAATTGAGATAAATCTCGGTTACTTGGTTTGCAAGTTAGGGTTTCCTAAACTTGTGGAACAAGAAACTAGTTGTTTTATTCCAAAGCAACCTATCTTGTTGAGTGCTATAAATAGAGGTGTCTAAGGACGAAAACCGCAAGCATCAAGCATACGTGAAGATTCCTTTTGAAAGAGATCGTAAAACTCATTTCATTTCGGTGAATGCTTGTTGTGGTATAGTCATCCTCTATTAGGTAGCAGTTCCTCTTGGGATTTACCTATGACTAAAAGACTTCTCTTGAGAGTTGGGAAGAACATGTAGGAGATTGAGACCTTAGTGATTGAAATCGGAGTAACCTGTAACCTTGGCAACCTGATCACGTTCTTGTCTAATATACGGTTCTTCTCTTCTGATATAAGGCCATTCAAGAACTGATACGTTACACACATGGTTTTGAAAGGAAGCAACGCACGGCTGCACTCGGTGTTGTAAGACCTAGTTAGCTCCAGTTGTATAAGTTTCTTAAGTGATTCTTCGTGTGCAACTGAGGTAAAGACAAGTTGGGCATAGTTTACTTGTCAGCCCCCGCTTGTAAGTAGATTTCCGTATGACCTGGAGCAATCCGAAGGAAGTCACTTTGTTTATGTCAAACTGATAGAGGACAGTTCAAACATACAGTCGATAATTGAGGTTGCAAAGTCGTAATTGTTGACACAAGCCTTTAACAACAGTTAAAGCAACTCCTAGGCCTGTAAAGGACGTCAGGGAATCAAGTGCGTGACGATCTGTGGGGGATCTAGAGATGTAAGGAGTGCGACAATAGCCAGTTCGCTTGGAGGGTGGAATTGGTCTCTGCTACATCCCAGACCGAAGTCTTATAGTAGGCTAGCGTTTGTAGACAGTTTGTACTGTGCGGTGTTCAATCTGGACGAGGTCCCGAGGTTTTTTTATAGGTCGTAGTTTCCTCGTTAAAAAAATCTCTGGTGTCTTGTGTGCTTTACTTTCCGCATTATATTCTCTGATTATATAATTAAAGCAAACAGAAGAAGTACGTTATTATAAACCAGATCGTTGTCCTCAATCCATCCATTGGATTTACCAAGACCTTGTCTTGCGTTGGACTGATCCTTGTGATCGAAACTCAGGTTAACGGATCTGGATAATGATTTTTAAGATCGTCCAGATCTGACCATAAGTCTCACGAGCCCAAACGAAAAGTTGGTTGTATTTCGGTACCCCTGCTTTATCAATTGGTATCAGAGCCGGTGAACACATAAAAGACGTAATTGTATGTGTTTATCGCGGCTTGTGGGTAATGGACCCTAGTATTAATCTACACCAGAGAACACCACTCCAACACACTCATACACAACTGGTTCAACACCATCTTGTGAAGAACAACCAACCGAGGTTGTCAATTTGAGTAATAATCCTTACTCTTTCATTCTGTCAGATGACTCTGACTCAGATCTGAAAGAGATGAAGCTAAGGAAAGTAGTGGACTCATTAAGTTCCTGAAATTTCAGGCTTCTGAAATCTCAAGACTAAAAGCCAAGGTTAATTCCCTTTTGGATAAAGTCAATGAACAAGAATCCTTGGTTATGTCCCTAACCACTGAGATTTCACTACTAAAGAGGAAATGTCATACATCTGACCTTACACTGAAAAGTGATAATCCTCAAAACTCCACCAGTTCAGAATCTGAAAAATCTGAACTCATGATTGCTCATGAAAAAATTGAAGAGTTAACGTGATAAATTGATCGGCTCAAATCAATCTCTGAAAAACCCAAAAACAATCAGTTAAGAAAAACAAGAACTCGTCGTTGTAAAACTGTTGGAACGAAGATGACATCTTCCAGCACCTCTGACAAGGTGACTAATTCCCCTCATCATTCTGATGATAACAGTACCCACATAAAGAGTTCTAATGAAGGTAAACATGAGAAATCATGTAGTTTTTGTAAAAAGAAAGGACACCTTCAGACTGAATGCAATAGCCAAAAGAGGTCAAAACGAGTTGCTCAACTCCAGCACACATTGAATCTTGTATTAAAAAATGTGTCTGAACTCTAAGTCTTATCCAGGGACAAGGTATAAGACCGATATGAGAATATCCTCACCTATGACTGGAAATTATAGTAGAGTTATTCCATACTCTAGAAGAAAACCTCAGGAAATGGAGAACAAGATGCCTGTCTCAATAATGACCACTAAGAGGTGGACTCCCAAGAGAGAAAACTCTAAGAGCAATTAGAACCTCCAATGACATGATAAGCCTGAATAATCTGAATAAGATGTTATCAGGATATAATATGCTCAATGAAGATCTTGAAAAACAGGTTCATGGAGCTAGGAAATTTTCAAGAAGTTCATCAGATACGGAGCCATATCTCGTTGATAATAATTTCTATAATAACTTTGGAGGAAGGAGAAGATCGAGGAGATCTAAACGAAGGTTTAGATCAGGTGAGTATCTCAATACTCACCCCAACGCTCAAACTTGAGTGTTGAAAACAAGTCCCTTGTCTTACTACTGAAGGATAAGGAAATGTGAGATCAGGGAAGAAAAAGAAATCCTGATGATGATCAGTACCACTCAGAATAGGCACCTGAGTGATCAAAGATGGTTAAGTCAAAAACCATGTTGAGAAAACGTATAAAGACACTTGTCCAGGCTGACGTGTTCAAAAACCTGATTCACGGTTCACGACCGTCAGAAGTGTTTTTCTGTACAAAAAAAACTCAATTACGCTGAAATCAGTGTTTATCTGCGAAAAAGAGTCACTCAAATCTAAAAATAGATTACTTTATTGTTATCTAAAACACAAACACAAACCCCAAGGAACTCTGGGTGTGTAAAATTGTGTGAGATATTTGAGTCAATCCCTTCTTGGTATTTCTATATAAATACCACAATACTTGAGGAATAATTATTTAAGTATTTTCTCTGCTACTCTACCTCTAAGATGGAAAAGTGTAGCTATGCCAAAGGCTCTGAAGAGATAGAAAGGGAATAAGAGACTCTGAATGAAGAGAAAGAATGTCTTGCTTTTCATGATCATCATCTTGGGGTTTACTCATTTGATGCTTATGAATATGAAAAACTGGATCAGAATGTACAAATATCATCTGCCATCGTCTTTCGATTCTTCATAGATTATGAAGCCATGAAAAGCAACACAATGGCTACTATAATAAAGAATGCATTGCTTATGTCCCAGTTGGAAGCAATACAGAATGAGCTTGCTCTCATGAAAAGACATATCAAGAAACTTGCTGACAACAAGTGTTGTGAAGTCTGTAATGCCAAGAGTAATGGCTAGCCTTCCAATACCAATCCTAAATAAAGTTGCTAGACAACAACTTTTTGTTTAGATTTCTCTTTCTTAGTAGATCAGATTAGTTGGTTCCTTGTGAGATCTTGTTCTTACTTTTGCCTAAGGAATATAAACTATATCTAGAAAGTAGTTTGCTTTTTAATGTTTTTTAGAGTTTTTCAAGCATGTACTACTTTATTTCATTAATAAAAGTTCTTTTTAGATGATTACTAATGATGTTTGCAATACTTGATTTGTCTACCTCAATCTTATTGCAACACATAGCTTTTTCCATTACTTCGGTAGTAATGCAAAGTTGTGTCTATTTACAAAAGTTATGTTTTTTCTCACGATCAAGAAACTTTTGATTGTATGATTTTTAGGGTTTTCACAAACTCGAAATCATATACTCTTTTCCAAAAATTGGCTAAGGGAAAGAGATTATAAACAAAGCAATACTGGATAACATTAAATTGTTTATGTCCATGTTAGACTTTGTAAGTTGTTCTTTATTGAATAACGCCACATGGGGGGAGAGTTCTTAACTTGAACTTGCGCTTAATAACAAATCTTTTGGGGAGCGTGGTTGTGGAATATTAGGATAAAAGTGTGTCTATATTTCTCCAAAGATGAATCAACTTAGAGATCATCGTTCTGATTTCCTAATTATGTCATCTTAAACTTGGTATGTGAGTAGCTTAACCTATCTCATAGGTTTATGAAACCCTAGTCTCGAACTACTTTGTCATATTTTTGTGACAAATAGGGGGAGAATACATATGGTTCTTGTTCTTGTGGTGCATAACCATAGGGGGAGAACATCATGTGCTTACTTGTTGTGCTTTTCTAAAGTATCAAGTAAGGGGGAGTAATTAAAGCTGAGAAGAAGCTTCATATCAGGAATAGTAGAATCACTTTAAAAGTTTTGATACACAGACTTTAAAGTTTGCTCAGATTCTTACTCTTAGCACAAACAACATGTGGGATTAGCATATTAACCCATGTAAGCTTGAGCGTACCTTTGTGGTTGTTTGAGCTGGATATGTTGTAGCGGCTGTCTACGGATTCATCAACAAGAGTTTAATGAACACATCAAGACTCGAGGGAGAAGTTGAAGAATTCAAGAAATCAAGATACATCTGGTTAATACTTTATTGTATATTTTTTAATCCATATGTAAATTGGTTTTGTCACTAAAATTGACAAAGGGGGAGATTGTTAGGGCATTGTCCGGTCAAACCCACTAGCGTTGGTATGTCAAGCTGGTTGTCAGTTTTAGGTGTCAAAACACAATTCTTGATTTAGCCTACTAGAGTTTAGATTTCGGAATTGGGATATAGACTAAGTAGTAGAGACCTTGAAGATGAAGACTGTGAAGACAAAGAAGACATCAATTATTCTTCGACAAAAGGTTAGTAGGAGTTATGACTTTTATGGAAATTCTTCTATTCTACTTTCTCTATCTTTCGAATAGTCGGCTACTTTAGTAGTGATATTAATAGCGATTGAGATTGTGTTCTTGTCTACATGACCATGAGTTATGTTGGTATTTGTTCCCGCAAATACTAAGTTTATAAGAATGCATGCTATAGATTCGACACCATTTGTCCATTGCAATGGTTTGCTTGCAAATCACTTGTTGGATATGGGTGAATCTAAAGGACTACTCTAGAGCAAGAGTCCAGTGGATTATAGCTGAGGACGTTTAACACGTCTAAGTACTGGTTAAGCCCAGAACTTCCAGCGGTCCAAGTTAAACCATAATCTGAATGGCGGACGCTTCCCGAACCGTACGTGAACAGAAACTTAGGAAAACTCCTGAGTTCCAAAGTGTCATTTGTACGCGTACCTACGTGAACCTCAAAATCGATACTTTTGGCTGTAATTCAGATGGACGGTTTGCGAACCGTCCCAAGTGAATATTCTCTGGATTTTCACTCGGGTTAAACTCTGAACTCCTTTATCTCTTAGTTGGACTTGGTTATCACGAAATATCTTCTGTGGTCCATCTAACGGTTCTCAATGTGTAAATAAAATAAAGATTATCTCTAGTCTGTTGGATCTCTATCTTGAAGTGTTTTTGAGCTAACAAAACACTTGGCAGATAAATGATAAAAGATTTCCAATTGAGATAAATCTAGGTTACTTGGTTTGCAAGTTAGGGTTTCCTAAACTTGTGGAACAAGAAACTAATTGCTTTATTCCGAAGCAACCTATATTGTTGAGTGTTATAAATAGAGGTGTCTAAGGACGAAAACCGCAAGCATCAAGCATACGTGAGATTTCTCTGTGGAATTGATCTTAAACTCTATTCACTTCGGTGAATGCTTCTTGTGGTATAATCATCCTCTATTAGGTAGCAGTTCCTCTTGGGATTTACCTACGACTATAAAGACTTCTTTGTAGAGTTGGGAAGCACAGGTAGGAGTTGAGACCTTAGTGGTTGAAATCGGAGTAACCTGTAACCTTGGTAACCTGATCACGTTCTTGTCTATTCTACGGTCCTTCTCTTCTGATATAAGGCCATTCAAGAACTAAGGTAGAGACAAGTTGCACTCGGTGTTGTAAGACCTAGTTAGCTCCAGTTGTATAAGTTTCTTAAGTGATTCTTCGTGTACAACTGAGGTAGAGACAAGTTGGGCATAGTTTACTCGGTTTACTTGTCTGCCCCCGCTTGTAAGTAGATTTCCGTATGACCTGGAGCAATCCGAAGGAAGTCACTTTGTGTATGGCAAACTGATAGAGGACAGTTCAAACATACAGTCGATAATTGAGGTTGCAAAGCCGGAATTGTTGACACACGCCTTTAACAGCGGTTAAAGCAACTCCTAGGCTTGTAAAGGACGTCAGCTAGGAGAATCAAGTGCGTGACGATCTGTCGGGGATCTAGAGACGTAAGGAGTCCGACAGTAACCAGTTCGCTTGGAGGGTGGAATTGGTCTCTGCTACATCCCAGACCGAAGTCTTATAGTTGGCTAGTGTTTGTAGACAGTTTATACTGTGCGGTGTTCAATCTGGACGAGGTCCTGAGGTTTTTCTACAGGTCGTAGTTTCCTCGTTAAAAAAATCTCAGGTGTCTTGTGTGCTTTACTTTCCGCATTATATTCTCTGATTATATAATTAAAACAAACACACGAAGTACGTTATTATAAACCTGATCGTTGTCCTCAATCCATCCATTGGATTTACCAAGACCCTGTCTTGCGTTGGACTGATCCTTGTGATCCAAACTCAGGTTAAGGGATATGGATATTGATTTTTGAGATCGTCCAGATCTGACCATAAGTCTCACGAGCCCTAACGAAAAGTTGGTTGTATTTCGGTACCCCGGCTTTTTCATATATATATATATAAATCAACACACGTAACATGTCAGGAAACATATAAGATATAAGAAGATATGAAATATATTCCCTCTAATTTCCCCAACCACGCTCCCTTAAAGATATATATGAATTCAGCACAAGTTCACAAAAGAAATCTCTCCTGTTGGTTGTCATTCTCTCGGACACGAGAACAATGGAAACAATCTTTAACAAAAATACAGATTGGGATCTGATTCTTGGATTTTCGAACACGTCCATAGTCTTAATAGATTATACCAAAAATCTTTGATATATGCATATACTATAAAATATTATCATGAATAGCATAAAATCAATCTCCTTCTTACATAGTTATGCTTATACCTGCGTACAAAGTCATTAGTACAAATATACACAAACACAAGGAGGGCCAATTATCAAGATATTTAATCACAAATTTGTAGATCAGCTCCCTAGAAGATAAAAATATAATCTTGATAACCTGCAACATATATTCATTATGGATTCAGAAATATTAAATCAAATGTTGCTTTCGAAACTGACGCATAATTTTGTTATTTTCGAATATATAAATCACAAAAATGAAACAAACAAACCAAAATAAAATACTAATATATTTTTTATTTTATTTTGTTATTTTCAATTCATTGTCTCTGCTATTTTGTGTTAAGTTTAGAAAAAACTCTGCTCTTTACTCAGAGGTTTTGTAGCAGAAATTAAATCGTAGATTCATCATTTTCTTCCCATCTCTACTGATGGAAAAAAGTGTTGTAAACGTCTCTTATATTGATAGGAAGAAATGGGCCTGGTCGAAGGTGGTTCGTAAGAACGGTCCAGCACCGGTCTTACCTATTCAGGACCAAATTCCTGAAATCCATTGGGACGTTTTAAACGCTGTGGAGGTCATCCAGATTGTTGAACAAGAGGCTCCCAAGGAACATGGGGAGGTCATCCTAAATGTTGCCATAGGTTTGGAAGCGACGCCGGACGTTGATGGTGGGGTCACTGAAGATTTTTTTGGAGTCGATGAAGGATTTTAGTGTGTTTTAATCGTTTGTTTTAATGAAAAGATATTGTAATTAAAGAAGGATTGGTATTAAGACAAAGAGTGTTAGTAGACAAATATTGAGTTATGCACTTTTTTTCACTTCAGGGATAGTTTCTCGTTTAGAGAAAAAACAATTCAGCAATTATTATCAATACTAGTAATATGGTTTTGACGAAGACAAAAAAAACATAGAATATCCTTGGAAACTCTAGATAGGTCTAACAATGACTACTCAATACTGGTTGAAGGTTCTTGAGGATTGCACTCTAGAAGTTTCTTAAACAGTTTAATAAGGGTTTCCAAATTTTCACATGTACGATTCAAACGCTTTGAAAAGACGAGGGTACCGAGTACACCACCAAATACTTTCCTTGACAACTTATATGACTTTACTTTTTACAACTTTGAGGAATTTAAAGGTTGATTTACCAAAGTACTTTTTGCGCTGACTAATTCACACAAAATGGGAATTAATACAAGACTACAAAAAGTTATTTGTTAACACACAAATGTATTTACTTAATTATAAATGCAAAATATTATAATTGCGGAAAAAGTAAATAACACACACAAGATTTTTGTTATCGAGGAAACTGCAAACTCGCAGAAAAACCCCGGGACCTCGTCCAGACCTTATGAATACTCTTAAGAAATTAATACATAGGGCTGTCAATGGCATCCGAAAAAATCCGATATCCGATCCAAAAATACGATATCCTACAGGATATTATCCGTTATAACGGATATCGGATATCCGATAAGGATAGGCTAACGGATAATTGATAGTTAGCCAAACGACAATGGTATAGCTATTATCCGTCAGATATTATCCGGTATCCGATAATTACAAGGGCATTATAATAATTTTGTATGTTTTAATACCCTGAAGCCATATACCAAGACACGAGTACCATTTCTCTTATTTTCTTCGTTCTTCTACTCTTCTAGACTTTCAATTTTTCACAA
>JAJJMA010331269.1:57826-73447 GCA_023529015.1 Papaver nudicaule
GTGTATAATATCTTAGAAGAAGTTGGGATTGCACACGCGGTGAGGGCGTCTGGCAAGCTGAAGGTTCATGTAGACGTTGACGGTGTTGTCGCCTTTGCCTCTCGTTGGTGTGAATCCACAAATACTGCTTCCATGGGCTTTGGGGAGCTTACCATTTCTTTGGAGGCAGTATCAGCTCTGTATCATCTTCCGATACCCGGGAAGCTCCCAAGGGACTATACGGGGCTCCCTTGCGATGTCGTGGTTGACCAAATAAATACAAAGATTAGGGATCTTCATTTACCTAATGCCTCGGCTGATGAGAATTATGTCAGGTGGATCCATTACTGGTATTCGTCTGGAGGTAGGAGTGACGCTCTCAGCAACACCAAGACAATAGCAGCATTCTTCACACTCTGGTTGTCGCGGGATATATTCGAGGATGACCTTGTCGGGACGCTAAAGCATGTTGTCGTCCCCTATGTTGTTTGGCTAGCTCTGGGTATGCCTTTGCCGATTGGTAGCCTGTTCCTTGGGTCCCAGTATGCGCATCTGAGTGCTTTAGCCAGGAACATGTCTAGTTCTTCTACGGGTCGTATTTCGTCGTTTGTCAACCTTCCCTTCCTCCAGGCCTTTTTGTGGGAACACTACATGGAGTATGCTCCGCAGGGTGGTCTCCCTTCAGATTCGTTGGAGCATGCCAGAATCATGTGGGTGGAGTGATAAGCAACCCAAGGATTCGGTGAAGCTAATAGATCTTTTGGATAAGGAAGAGAGTGTATATTTTCGTCTGTGGTGTGGCATTCCTGATGATAAAGTCTTTCAACTCCAGACTGCTGCAGAGACTGAGGAAGTCGTCTTGCGTTCCAGATCTCGCGGTGTTACTAGCATCGAGGACGAAGGGCAGCAAGTGTTCATGTGTAGTAGCGTCTCAAGTTTCATCCTTGGCTTTTATCGGGGCGAGTTGGTGAGGAAGGCGTACAACATTGACAGAGTAGCACGGTTCATGGAATTCGATCAAGACGTGCCCTTGGACCGCTCCCTCCCTTCTTCTAAGGACGACTTACGAGAATACTTAGACCCTACTCAGGATCCTAAGAGGAAGGTCATCTTCTTGGTTGTTGGTAGACTGATGAGGGTCACTCCTGAATTCAGCAAATTCTGGGATTACACTTTGTTGGCTCTGGGCAAATTTGTGAAAAAGGTGAACACAGACGACAGACCCACCTTCACCGTGACACCCCAGGTAAACCCCCTTTTGGATGCTCTCATATACGCTTTTATTCGTCTCGCCTTTATTGACTAGGATTCTTTTCTTTGGTAATAGATGGCGCCTCCTCCGGTCGTCCAACCTAAGAAGAGGATTAAAAGTAAAAAGATGGAGTTACCTGAGGGTCGCATTATTGATCCTTCCCCAGTGATGAAATCGTCCCCCTTTCCATCTCATGTGAGTCATTCGCGTCTCGGTGGAGTTCCTTGTTGCGTCTGTCTCTTTTATGATTTAGTTGCTTGAATTTTCCGTGCATTGTGCAGGATCCTGTATCGAAGGAGCATGACGACGTTGCAGAGTCCATAGCTGTGGCTATGGGGGTTGAGGTGGATGAGTCAACTGGTGTCGTCATTCATGCTTCTTCTCCTAGTGAGGTTGTCGATCGTTAACTCATACTAGTAAGTCTTACTGTTTCTGGTCGCCTTTGCCGACAATCCTTTTTTTTTTTTTTTTTTTTAAATAAATGTTCTTTTATTAATCATCATCAACCGAAAGAAGCTTACAAGAATTGGATGGGAGCCTGGCAACAAACTGAGCTCCAATCCCTTTTTGAAGTACAACTCCTATCTTATGGAAAAACAGTTGATTTCTGAGTCGATAGTTGGTACTCTGTTGTCGAGGGTGACAGAGATGATGGCCCAATCCATTGATTCCGCTGATCCGCTTGACGTCCAAGATTGGGAGGATTCTATAGATATAGTTGAATCTAAAGTCTTTAATGTGGCTTGGCTACGTGACAAGCTTGAGAAGGGCAAGGCTCGGGGGTCTCAGGAAGTTCTTCGGAAGAAGGAGAAGAGGGTAGCAGAGCTGAGGCTTGAATTGCAGAGGGAGGAGGAGGAGCTGGAGCAACTAAGGTTGTTCCGTAAGGGTGAATCTAGTAGCGTTTTGAATGATTTTCTTAATTAGTAGTTTCTTTCCGTTTCAAGATTTTTTTTTCCAGACGGGTTGTAGGTTTTCTTTCTATTGACTAGACAAAATGGTGTTAGGTTTTCTTTCTATTGACTAGACAAAATGGTGTTTTCTGAGAAAGATTGAAATGAAAGAGACTTTGCTTAATTAATCTACTGAAATGGAAACCCTATCTACTGCACGCTATGATACGCTGCTTTGGAGGAATGTAAATACAATAAACTTGGAGTCCTAGTGTCGGTCTCCTTAAGGTTGTGCTTTGACAAGGCACCACTAAACTGAGAGCGTGCTCAGAGCCAATGTGGCGTCGAGTGCATCGTTATTAGGTATGAGCGCTTTTGCCTCCTTGCGAAACCTGTCCATGTGTGCAACCGCGCTCTCCCCCTTTTCTTGCTTCAGGTTGGCTAACTTCACATATTCCTCGAAGTCTGGGATGGTTTCCAGGACTTCGGGTGGTATAACATATGGCATTGGTTCACCTTTTCCTCTGATTTTAACGCTGCATAGTTTACCACGCGCAATTCCAGATTCCTGAAGAGCTTTGATGAAAATTCTAATAGCTGTGCCTACGTCCACCGGGGTCTTCTCGGGATTTTGCTCTCTAGCGAGTCTTCCGGTGGTGAGTCCCCAATGGTTTGGGGAATGCGGGTTATCATGCAAAGGGGAGACAGATGGAGTACCTTGCTTGACGAGAGAGCTCTCGTTTGTTCCCTTGAGTCCGGCTGGTAGCGATGCTATCGCATCTGTGGTGTCGTCCCTTTGCGTGAATTGCTCTATGAACGCCCGAGGAAGCTTCTCTTGATTGTTGTAGACCCATGGGCGTCCCAACACCATGTCGCTCCCGACATCTCCCTTGACAATGTTCGGGCCCTGGATGACAGCAGGGGCATGGATGGCTTCACTGTGAGGGATGTTAGCGGCTCTAAGAGTCTTGACCGAGATGATGTTCACCGGGCACCCAGGGTCGACGAGTGTCTTCGTGAATTCAGCATGGAAGAAGGGAGCGGTTGTGAGAAGTCCCCATCTCTGTCCTTCTGTTGGCTTCCCTTGCTTGGATATTGTCTGCTCATCAGCTTCCTTGAAGGGTAGGCGCTTGCCTGACACTACCATATTGAGCGCCATGAACATGTCTTTCCGTTGTGGTTTCGAGAGACAGAGAGTCTCGCATAGCTGGTACATTATCCCCTCTAATCTCTTGTTTACCGGTTCTTCAGGAAGGGTAAATGCTCGAACTGGCAAAAGGTCTTGGTATACACCTTCGTTTCCCAGGTGTAATTCATTGGATTCCACTTTGGCTTGGAAGATTCGCTTAAGACTAAAGCAATCTCTGGTAGAATAGGTAGTGACTCGGTGGTAGCGGCAATACCTTGGACTTGCTACTTCCTCGGCTGTAGGAGGTTTTCGTACTGGAGGGAGTTCAATTGCCCCGTCGTGGATCCAAGTGTCTAATAATTCTAGTACATCCTCCATGGGAAACGGGTAATCGGGTATCTCTGGTCTAGCCTTTTGCCTCTGTATTTCCGGTTGTTGTGCCCCCCTGGTTCACGTTCTTATTCGGGGTTCCTGGAGCCAAATTAGTGCGTTTCGGATGCATTACCTCTGTGGCAGGGCTCTTCCTTTTCCCTCATTCTCTGATGGCGCCCATAGATGGTAGACTGTTATTATACTGCTTGTTGATTAGCCTTCTGTCACCACGAGTGGCGCGGGTTTCTTTATTCCTAAGCGGTTTAGCCCTTTTTAGTAGGGCAGGTGCAGTGGTGGCGGATCTCTTTGCAGCTTCATGAAGTTCGGAGAAGGTCTGGAAGCGGAGGTTCTCCAATAGGGCTCGGTAGACGGGAATCATTCCGTTGATGCAGAATTCTACCAGCTGTTGTTCCGTGACATTCGGATCATGGCAGTCGAGAGCTTGGATTCTGAATCTCTTGACGTAGTCGTTTGGATGTTCGCTAGGTCTCTGGAACATTCTGCCGAGGTCCGACAGTGTTATCTGTTCAGACATGAAGAAGTATTTGCGGTAGAACGCGTTCACCATCTCGCCCCATGTGCCAATGCTGCTTAGAGCGAGGTTATTGTACCAGGTGTAGGCTCTCCCAGTGAGATATTTTGAGAGTTCTTTGAGTCTTAATACGTGATTGTATTGTGTTCTCCTAATGACTCCAAAAAATCGTGAGACGTGTTCACGTGCATTTCCAGTCTCGTCATACAAGGAGAACATGAGAGAAACATACCATTTGGGGAGAGCAACCCTCTGCACGTCATACGGGTATGGTGGTTGGTCTGGTGGACAGGTAGCGCCATCTCTCTTTCCCGATTTCGTAGTACCCTATCCAGGTCGTTCGCCGTGACGTAGCGGGATGGTTGTCCTTCTCTTTGGCGAAATTCTTCTGGAATAGGAGGTGTTTCGTCATCTCGGATTTGGATGACGGCTGAGTGGGCACCAGTAGCAGCATCCTCAGGGGTTTCCTTGACTGGCGAGTTCGACAGCTTCGAGGTTAGGGTTTTGAGACAAGCTAGGATCCCTAGTTGAGTGTTGAACATCTTGCCTTGACTTTCTACGAGGTCGTCTTGGCGCCTGGCCAACTCATGGTTAATGCTTATGACACTCCCTTCCCCTTTTCGGTAGTAGCTTTGATCTTAACTGTGGAGTTAAGGTTCTTGCCAGAGGTGTTGGCTGGAGCAGCGGGAGTTATCGGGGTGACAGGAGTCGCCGGGACGGCAGGTGTTGAAGAGGAAGCATCTTGAGTAACTGGAATGTTGGGCGTAGCGCCGGATGCAGGTGGATTAGTAGGTGTTGCGCTGGAGGTTGCAGCACCGTCAGTTAAAGAGTTGGGGTTTTTGGTATCTGATCCTGACCTAAGTTCAACCATTTTTGAGAAAGGTTTTTGGACCGAAAGATTGATCTCCCCTTGTGGTCGCCAACTATTTTTGCCTGAAAAACAATGCACCGTCTCTGGGTACTTTCGTAGTGCTCGAGATCAAAGTCGAACAAGACGAGCCTTAACCAAGTCAATGGTCGTTCAAGTCTTGCTTCAGTCACAGAGAGGATAGAGGTTGATCTAGGGAGGGAAACAACGAAGAAACTTGAGATCAGGTTGAGGATGTGTGTTTTGGGTGTAAGAGTTCAGGACCTCCGTCGTAAGGTTGACTGGAAATCTCCGAGGCTAGAAGCGTGTTGTATTGCTCAGGTGTTTTAGATCTGAGAATGTTTTTGAAATGCTCTAGGAAGATGTTCTGCCTTGGAAGATAGAGGAAGCCTTTATTTATAGTGTTGAACTCACCCTGATCTCTCGATAGAGAAGGTGGAAGTCGTGGAAGAGTGGAGGAGTGGAGGACATGAGTTGTGTTCTGTAACTGTTAGAGTCGTGTAGAACATGTCCACTCAACACCACCTTCTCGTAACTGTCCATCATCTCTATCAGTTTCTTTCTAACTACCGTAGACCACCAGACCAATACCCCTAAAGTTATCCCCCCCGTGTGATGTTTTGATATCTCGAGTGATGTGTAGACATTGCATGGTTGTGTTGAGTTTGCAGCATCGTATGACTATGACTCTGTGGCCAACGTGAGTGTGGCGCCTTAGAGACACGCATAATGGACGTGTAGCAGCAGCCTTGGCCATTGGCCAAGGCCAGGAACTCATGGCTCCATGGGGTAGCAACAACGACCTTGGCCTTGGTCCAAGGTCGGATTCGTGGCTCCATGCATCATGGCGCCATAGTATTGGTACTACGACCTTGGCCAGTTGTGGCGCCATGGTTTATGGCGTCATGGCCTGGGAGACCACGGCCTTGGCCATTGGCCAAGGCCAACTTTGTTGTGGCGCCATGGTCTGGGAGACCACGGCCTTGGCCATTGGCCAAGGCAGCTTTGTTGTGGCCCCATGGTTTATGGCGCCATGCCTAGGAGCTGGGCCTTGGTGCTTAACCAAGGTTAATCTTTTCGTATTCAGGTCATTCCGCTTTGGCTATGGCATATTTGTGCACTTGTGCTATGGAGTATTCGTGCGCTTGCGCTATGGCGTATTCATGCGCTCGCGCCATAGCGTGATTTAAATCATGGCGTGCTTATCCATGGTATATCAGACCATTCGGTGTTTAGAGTGTGGTCTGCCTAAGTGTGTTTAGGTTATAGTGTGCTTCTTAAAGAGCTCTGGACAGGCCTGGAGCTGCGATGTTTCTGAGGTTTTTATTGAGTCTCAGATATTGAGTCATATTTTAAGAAGAAATACGTGAGGATGCATCTCTGTTAACTCTCCACCATATACCATTGAGCAATATAGTTCTACTGTCGAGGAATTCGAGGCGATGTCGACATGAAGTAAATTGATGGGTTTACGTGTTGGTGGGGTTATCGGTACTGCACCATGATATCATCCTATCCACGGGGAGTTATAAGAGAGAACTCATAGAGAGTATACCCAGCTCGTAGAATAGGTTGTATCATGAGCTATAGAGGTGTGCCTGAGTAGCCAATTGCCTTTTAGGTAAGGCATAATCAGAGAGTCGTTTTACATTTTTGTCCCTCTTCCATTTTGCACCATCTACAACGACATATGGAGAAATGCAAATTTGGAGAGAAACTTTGTTTTAATGCAGGAATGAAAAAGGAGTTTACAAGAAGTAAAAGGAGCTGGCAACACGAAGAGCAACATGAATAATATAAAAGGGCAACGATAAGGTGATTAAAGCTACAACAAAGGGAGATACCACGTGGATACAAAGACGGCAACAAACCTTAAACACTCGGACTACAATAATAGACATTTTTTTAGGGGTGATTGGAACACCATACAAAAAAAAAATAGCAAGAAGCGCAACAAAACAATTTCCATAGACAAGGAGCATACCTGCCGTGCACAGGTCATCTCTAGGATCCTCGTACAAGGAAACGAGGCGAAAAGTAAGAATCTCGATGATAGAGATACTCACACGTCGTAAACTGCGAGAAAGCATATTTCCCGGACTGCTATCCTAGATCCCCTCTGGCCAAGGGTGGTCGACAGATAGGGCCAATCCAAGAAAACATGGGTAAACAAACTTACCCGAGGGGAGTAAAATCCTATCAATTTTGGGTAAACACACTTACCTAGGATAATCGGACTTATCTCAGGGTTAAAACAGTAGCCTTAAGCTATGGAGAACATTCAAATATACTAAGATACTGAAACAAGCAAGTTATATAAAGAATAAGAGTGTCCAGGTGAGCGAGGCCATCCACATCACCCACACGCAAGAAAAGTTCAAACAGAAAGGAACAGAGCCATCTCCGCCCTATCAACAAAAGTACAAGCATCCACGGTAGCATGCCAAGCAGAAAAAACAAGTTAGAGACGAGGCCACCCTCGTCCCAAAAAGAGAAAGATAAATACAAGTGAACGCGGCCATCCTCGTCACCATTAGTCAGAGTAAAAAGAAGAAAAATCAAACATCAGGTACTTCGGCGCGGGGAAACTTTAATCCAAGAGTTGGGTACAAGGCATTGAAATGATCCTCGGCAGACACAAAGGTATTATTGATAAACTCGGTGGACTCATGAGCATACTGGCGAACCCGATGCTCTGCACGGGCAGCTGCTTGTTCATTCACGCTCGCTTCAAGGGCCTTAAGTTTTTCACGAAGTTGGTTAGATTCGCTCACCAAGGATGCTTCACGAGTACCGAAGGAAGCAATGGTGGTATTTCTCTCAGTGACCAAGCCTTCAGCCGCTTTAACCCTCTGGGTGAGATCACCCACTTGAGACTGCAACTTATGAAGCTGCTCCTCCAACCCTGCAAGCAGAGATAGAAAGATGTTATGAGAACTCAATCAAGGAGAAAGAGGAGAACAAAAAGACAATCATAGCACATGCCCTAAGCTACCTTGGGCATGACTCTGTGATAATTCAAGATTATGCTCGGCATCAATACGTTGGGAGTTAACTCGGGAGCATTCTTTGGATAATTAATCATACTTATTTTCTAAGGTGTTTAGCGAAGATTGAAGCGATTCAACCTCAGTTTTTCAAAGAACGATTGGCTATATCAAGGTTAATTGATCATACTTATAGACAGATCGTATCTGCTTGTTTACAGATTCTGCTGATTGCAATCTTTTTTATTTTGGCTATTTGTTTTCTTTATTTTTCTATTGTTTTTCCCCTGTCTCTTGAGGTCAGGCCTAGCCCCCCTCCTTCTTTTTTCTTGATTTTAATAAATTACTCCCCAGTGTGCCAATGCCATGGGGAGTTTCCTAAAAAAAAAAATTAAAAATAAAAAAAATAAAAAATTGCCTATATCAAGGTTATGCACCCTTTCAGAGAATTCCCTAACAGCGAAAACCGAAGCACTGATAGGCTGAGAAGACGAAGAGCCAGCTTCACCCACTTTCTTTTCCAATTCTTTCACCTTATGATATAATGAATTTCTCTCTGCAACGTCTTTCGCCCATACATCCCTCAAATTCTCCAAGTCTTGTCGAGCATCAACATTTCTTTTCTTTTGAAGAACAACACGTTGTTCCATTGTACTAATATCCTTTCTCAGTTTCACAATAAGCTCATCTCTTGATTTCAAAGAAGCCCGAAGATTATCCATTTTTGCCACCATGTCAGCAGTATGAGAATGGGAAGTTGATAGGTGCCTAAAACACCTACTCAAGAGACCTTATTCATACACTTTTGTCTAGTTTAAGCCTCAAAAATTCTTTATTCTAACACGTTTTCTATTTTGCAGGTACATTGCCTTTAAGTCGCAAAACAATAGAAAAGGGCATGAAAAATAATCTCATCTTAACAAACTCATTCATTCAGGAACCACAAGAAGCCACTGGCTGGAGGAAAAGAGAACTTTCATTCTCTGGTGTCAGACACAAGGAGTTTGGAGAAATCTTATGGGCCGCACGCGTTGAGAAAATTATATTATGGGCCTAGCTTGTACATCTTGCAGGCCTGCTAGAAGACTTAAAACGTTAATGCCTAATGGGAATTCATACGTGCTACAGAAAAAAAAAAACAATTTTGTTTTTGCTGCACCAAGTTGTGCCGCGGCTAACCAATAGGTCAAGTGATCAATTTGCCTAGAGGTTAGTACATGGGTTCATTGTTTGGGCAGTCAGTTTTGCCGAGAGAAACAGCCAGAAGAACAGGACGATGCAGCCAAGTCCCTGCACAAGCAAATCATGGTTCCGATGAATGTTCAAGCCATGGGTCAAGGTCCGTTACAAGGGTTAGCGTGTCCAGTTAGGGAAAGAAATGACTCGAGTTTTTGGGGTTTAATGGTTCGTACAGTTAACAGCTTTGGGTCCAGTTTTGGTCGGACTTACAGGAAAGAACAATGATAGTAACAATGATTCAATGGGGTCTGATTGTGGGTGATGAATTTATACAAGGAACTGAAGGTTGGGTCGAGTTTATTATAGCTTCTGGGGATGATTTGAGCTTAAGAAAACAGTGAAGAAAGGGTACTGCCGTTGATAATAAGAGCTGAATGGGGGAGAAGGTTAAAGAAGATATTTGAGAAATTGAATGAATTGAACAATGGGTTCATGTCAATGTGTTGTGAATGCTATGTTGCAGGGAAGGAGCTATTGTGGGCATACAGAATTACCAACAAAACATACAAGTGCAGCTACAGAAAAATGCACCTAAACTGTTCGATAAAATGCCTGAAGGAAGTTCAGTTGAGGTTAGTCGATTGAATCAGTTTTGTTGCTGCCAAGGGACTGACCAGGTTTAAGCCATGGTTCAGATGGGTATTTCAGAGGATTCAGAGTTTCTCCAATGGAATGTTTGTGGTGAAAAAAGTCTAAATCCACGTAGGATCCACTTCCATTTTTCTTAAAATCATTCTCCAACCGTAACTTTTATAACCAATATTTAGATAATATGCCATAATTTTAGGAAGACATCCTCTATCTCAACCTCTAGTTGTAGAGGTTGAGATAGAGGATGTCTTCCCATCCACGTCAGCATTTTGCATAATTAAAAATATATTTTATTTATCAAAAACGATTTTTAATTCCAAAAATAAAATCTACAGGATAAAATCTATAAAAATCTAAAAATTAAATTGAAAAATTAAATTACACCTAAGCAAAGAAGAGGTCAAAACATAAGAGGGTTGGAGATCAAAATAATTTCTCTCCGAATTTTAGGAAAAATTAACGCAAAAGATGATGTAGAATGTCTAAATTTTATTGCCACATAGGAACCACACACAATGACCATTGGAGAAGCTCTCAGGAAGTGAATGTGAAGTCAGTACAGGATAATAAGTTTGGTTGGTAATGCGAATTTGGCAACAGATTTGGCAAGTGTTTGAGGCAGAGAAGTCAGGCAGTTTCGCAAGGATTTTGGGCTGATTTTAAGTCCAGTTAGGCCATGTATTCTACGAGTCTGTGTGAAGGGTTAGAACAGGAATCTGAAGGCAAGAAAGACAAGGGTCTGGTGGAGTTTTGGATGGTCTGTGAGAAGAGTTAGGGCGTGAATGAGAAGCTACAACAGCTTTTGTTATTTCACTGAACCAAGTGCTTGCCATGGTATGGTGAGTCCTTATGAAGGGTTAGAAGAGGAATTCGAAGCTGGCAAGGCACTGAAAGAATGGGTGCGAATTTGTTTTTTGATTTGGAAAGAGTGTGATATCGAGAAAACAGGGACAAAGTGGGCTATTGCCGTTGGATTGTGATGGCTAAGGGTGCTGATTGAGAGTTATTTTGGGAAGCTGAGATAGTTCAGGGAGTTGTGTGTGCGTGGGACCAGTCGTGCTACAGGGACACCGTTTTTTTACACCATCTTCTTACACCCCTATGTGGCATTAACATCCACCATAGATTCCCACCAACCCAACCCCACCCAAGATATGCAGGGCCCCCTGCTATAAGAATGAGCCAACCATAACATGCCACGTTATGGTGTAAAAATCCGGTGTAGGAAATCCGGTGTTTTTTAAGTGTTTTCGGCGTGGGACTCAAGTTGACAGGGTTTAAGAAGATATAAAAAGAGAGGGCGCAAGACAGGAGAAAACATCTTTTACACCAGTTTTGAGGCGTAGAAAACTTGCAGGAGTCAAGTTTGCTTTTCTTATTTTCTTTAGAGTTTTGAAACATTATTTTCCAGAGATTAGTATGTTTATTTTCGAGAACATGAGTAGCTAAGCTTTCTTGTTGATTAAGGTTGATTTCAAAACCCGAAACATGGATTTATAATTATTATTAAATAAGCGTTTTTCGCAATCATGCTCTTTGTTGTTCCTCTTCTACCGTGCTAATATTGTGCGAAGTGTTAGTTGATTATTCAAGTTCGAAATTGAATCATTGATTGATAACTCTTTTGCTAATTGAGATATCTTGCATCCGTAATTGTGTGGGAAATCTTAATATAAGTAGCAATATATTTGTGTTGATGAAGGGATTTTGTTAAACACACGTATGTACAAGTCGACACTAGTGTATGAGTCGAGCTTATGTACTTATCACTAGGAGCAACCTATCTCATAGAACCCATTGCATTCAAGTGAGTTAAATCTAGAGAGCTTATTCTAGATTGTTCACATGAATAGAATCCTAGGGAGAGCTTATTCCTTTAGGTGGATTTAGGAGATATACGGGATAGTTGAGCTTATAACTATTCTAGGGTTGTTAGTAACGAGTAGATTGTTGAGAACGTGGATACATATCAATTTGATTCTTGTTTTGTGGTAGAGAATGACACCTTAATCAATATTTCTCTCATATTTGAATACATCTTTTATGATTTTCAGAATTCTTGTTATTGAAAGACAACAAAACCTAAACCTTACAACAACTAAAACTCACACCTCCCTGTGGATTCGAATTCGACTTACCTTGCTACTTCTTAATTGAATTTGTAAAGAGTCGAGAACATATTCTTGATAGACTCGACACCTTATCAGAAGTCTCCAGCTCGGTTTCAAGAACACGATTAATGTCTAAATGCCCATCTATCCTTATCTCAGCATACCAAAAGTCGCGACGGAATCTATCGCGTTCAACACGAAGGTCTTCAAAGAAGAGAATAAGAAAGAGGAGACGAAAACGAATATTCAATCCCCATACAAGAATACACATACAAGCAAAGGCAGAGAAACACAAACAGAAAAAGTAATAGACAAAGCTGACCCGTAGATTTTTTCATTTCCTGGGTTAGTGCGGAGTCAGCCGAGGTACGGGCCTTCTGGGCAATTTCCTTGTCAGCTTAGGCGTCACTCAAGTTCTTCTTCAAATCCGCCAGCTCCTTCTCCAACTCTGTTACCCTCGAAGACGAAGTATTACCTTGTTGGGAGTATTGCAACTCGTTGAACTTCTTAACTGCGCTGTACCGGTCAGAATTAATCTGAGTAGCATAAGCTTCAAGCTGAGCACACTTAGCGGGATAAAACTTCAATAGCGGGGCAGCACTCCGCACATATTGAGACAACTACGGGAAAAAAAGAAAGTAGTAAGACACAAGTTCAGGGAACGAAGAAGAATCATGTCAACATCAACAATAAAAGAAACTTACCGCATACAAGTTCAACTCCGCGAAGGAGCAGGAGAATTGCTTCACTATTTCCCGGGCCTTCTCCAACGTACGTACTTGACCAACATCAAGGGGATGAGAAGGGTCCAAAAATCAATCCTGCATCTCTGTCACTTGAGACCCCAAGGTCTTCTCCAACTGCGATATCTCCTCGGGACTCACCAACAATACATTCACAGATGAAACATGCGACGAAGGTCTCAAACAACGTGCAAACAATACCTCGTCAGACTCCATTAGAAGCGGGGATTTATCAGCCGAGGATACAGCCGCAGGGGCATAGGGAACTATCTTGAACAACGGAGAAACACTCGAACCACCACTAAAGGGAGCAATGGGGATGGCAGAGGAGGTACTAGTACTCAACAGCGGAGAAATGCGAACTGTACCCTTACAGGAAGAATCCGTCCAATCTAAACGAGGAAGGCCAGGCAGCGGAGAACCAAACAACGGAGTACCTACCACACCCGAAGATGAAGCAGGCATGCTAGCCAACGAAGTAGGCTGTGGAGAATTAGTCACACTTCCATCAACTTTACTTTTCTTCTTCTCCTTCTCAGAGGTTGAGTTAATAGGCTGCTCAACATTACCCGAACCAGTACCAACAAGAGCATCACCACTACCCCCAACACTACCATCATTTTTCCGCTTCCTGGAATCAACATCAACATCCATACCATCATCATAGGAAAACTTGGACGATGCACTTTTATCATCATCACCACTATCATTTTCGTCTTGTCCTTCCAAGACGACATCAATTCTTTTCCCCTTACCAGCACCATCCACAAGGTCATCCTCCAGGACTACCACCAGTACTTTTCTCTTCCTCTTCACCAAACTTCTTCTTCAAAGAACGCTTCTTCGACTGCAGCAACATATACCTTTGCCAAAACTATGGCTTCGGGGGGGAAAGCACAGAGAAATAAAAAAAATTCAAAATCAAAATCAAAGCCATACCTTTGACAACGAAACATAACCATCATCTTTCCCCGAGGTAGATACATTGCCCTTTCCATCTTTAGCCTTCCTCTTTCTAGGTACAGTAGAAGACTCCTTGTTAAATATCCAAGCAAGGAAGTTGCGATACTGCGGAGGAAGCTCAGACAAAAGCCTCGGCACTCTATTGCCCGAAGCATCGATCTTAAAACCAGCAAACCAAGGGCCAACAACTTTCAGAGGAGTTCGCATCCACCTTCGGTCATGATCAAGACGAATTCTTTCTTCCATTGGGAAGATATCTTTACTACCAGAAATCTTGGTACGATTAACATCATCACAGTCCAGCAGCAACGAAGGGATTTCCGGAGTTCTAAGACGATGAGGGCCAACACACCACGACAAATAATTCGTGGCTTGAATAACATCACCCCACTTTGCACTAAAATTGGCATGAGTATAACGCGAAGGGTCGTCATTAACAGGAGGATCGAAAGGATTATAACAGCTTATCCTTGATTTACCTTTGCTACGAAGCCATCACTCATGAAGAAGCCTAAGGAAGTTTCCACTGTATTGAAAGATTCCTCGAATAAAGCTCTTTGAGGAAATTTGGCGGTTCGACAGCACATCAAAATAAAAGAGATCGTCAGGGTTGAACAGAGGAAGAACCAAACCAGCAAGAAGTTGACCAACCGTAAGGAGAAGGGTGTTCTCATGAAAGGGGAAACTGGAAACCATATGCTCGGTCAGAACGTCTGTTTCTCCGTAGTATTCAATCTCAAAACCATTAAGAGAGTAGGTACTTTTGATCTCCTCGAGGGGTATGTGACGATAACTCTCTGTGGACGAAGGTTCAAGCCTCGATAGTTCGTAGTGGGGGGTACTAGTGTCAATCACTTCAACCGAGGCTGTCGGGGATGAAGTATCTGACTTAGACTTCGAAGCCTTGGATTTCTTTCTCGTCATGATTCTGAGAAGACAAAAGAAAAGATAAAGATGCAGAAAAAACAAGAACAGACATAGAAGGCAAGGCAATCGCCATGCAGGGGAAACAAAACAAATCAACAGCAAGCACAAACAATCACTACGACAGAAGAAAATGAACCAAGCAGTCAACAGTAGCAGTGATCAGTGATGTCATACGAAGAAGAAGAAGGAATATCATTACAAAAGAAAAGGAGAAGTCGGAAGAATTACCTGAAGAAGGAAGCCAAAACTGCACCGAGTAGAGGAAAAGCAACATCTAGCCGCTAGAACTCGCCGGAAGGAAAGATCAGAGGTAAAATAAGAGAAGAAACCGACAACAACAGGAGAAAGAAAGTAAGATTTCTTACCAGAGGAAGCAGAGAAGAAATAAAGAAGAAGAAGTTAAAACCCAGATCCTCTTTCTGATACTTATAGCCTAGAGGAATGATTAGTAACTGACGCAAGATACGAGGGGAAGTTTTATACATGATCTAAAATTGGGACAACATAATAAAGACGTGGGAAAGTGGCGACATAAAGCAAAGGGTTTTCTTCTATAATTACCCTTGGTAATAACTGAAAGAAAATGGGCAAACTGTTAATACCAAAATATCGACGACCACGTGTCACTTACCTAGCACCCGGGGCACGATACAAAAGAGAAGACGAAGTACTAAATCCATCTTCCACGCTCTTTACCCCATCAGAAGGGATGATGGAAACCGAGGGGCATGATACACCTAATCTAGGTAGGCCTGAGCATGAAGGACGCGTGTTGAAGCTGTTACCTCTCAATCCTATACCGCGACAGAAGGATAAGGAGATGTGTCGATCACCAAGTGGATACCCAAGCGGTGATGAATCACCAAAGGGATAAGAACCATCACATCAAGGGCATCGAAGAAGCTGGACAGTGAAGATAGATTCTGCTAAGGAGGTGTCGATTCAGGAGTGGGCAACCAAGGCGGTGCAGGAAGTCCAGTTATTGGCAAGGGACATCAAATGTATAAGGAACCAAGTGTAGTAAAAAACAATTACCTC
>JAJJMA010331274.1:0-17012 GCA_023529015.1 Papaver nudicaule
TTAGACAAGATGGTAACTGCTCATGGAAGATATGATGTTATTGCTCAACAGCATCATTCTTTCTTAAGTGACAAAGCTAGAGTGAATTGGATCAAATATGGGGATGCTAATACCCAATTTTTTCATACTTCTATAAAACTCAGACAAGCAAAGAATGCTATTGTAGAACTTCAAGATGATGCAGGATCAATCCTTACTTCTCAAGAAGACATCTCCAACACTCTGATCTCTCATTTTGAAAACAAATTTAAGTACTCTGAAGTCAGTATCAATGAAGAGCTATTTAATGGTATTTCTCCAGTAATAAATGATGAGGATAACAGAATGCTTAACAATGCTCCTTCAGCTGAAGAGATAATGAATGCTACCTTTGATCTAAATCCTGATGGTGCTCCTGGTCCTGATGGATTCTCTGGTGCTTTCTACAGAATTGCTTGGGACATTATCAAAACAGATCTTACTGAAGCTATCAGGTATTGCTGGTGCACTAAATATATTCCTAGTGGTTTAAATTCCAACTTTTTAGTCCTTATCCCTAAAATCAAAGGTGCTAAGAAAGCTGCCAACTTCAGGCCAATTGGCCTTAGCAATTTTTGTTTTAAAATCATTACAAAGATTATCACTATGAGATTAGGGAATCTACTGCATAAGATTATTTCTCCACAGCAATGTGCTTTCATTAAGGGCAGAGTTATTCATGACCAGATTATTCTTGCTTCTGAACTTGTGAATGAAATGACTGTTAAGAGAAGAGGAGGAAATGTGGGATTGAAGCTTGACATCTCACAAGCTTATGACACATTAAGCTGGAAGTTTCTGAATGCTGCTTTAAAAGCTTTTGGGTTCTCAGAATGTTTTATAAATTGGATATCCACTCTCCTAAATACTTCTAAAATATCCATCATGATCAATGGTGGTCCAGTTGGCTTCTTTGGTGTGGGCAGAGGTCTGAAACAAGGTGATCCTCTCTCACCCATTTTATTTGTCATTGCTGAAGATATTTTAAGTAGACAGATATGCAACAATATTGCTAACAGGAAAATTGAACCAATGGTCTTCAGACATAACATACACCCCTCTCACTTATTATTTGCAGATGATATTTTTATCTTCTGTAATGGTGGAAAAAAAAGTTTGGAGAACTTAAAATCTTTACTTCTTATGTATCAAACTGCTTCAGGTCAAGTCATTAATATTGAGAAAAGTAAACTTTTCATTGATGGTACCTCTGATGAAAGAAAAAGCTTAATCTCAGATGTAATGCAGATGAGAATATCCAAATTTCCTGACAAATATTTGGGTGTTATGCTGGTACAAGGAGCAGTCAAAGCTGAGCACTTATGGAGTTTTGTTGAATTACTTCAGAAAAAGTTGGCTATATGGATTGGTAGACTTCTTTCCTTTCAAGCAAGACTGACACTGGTGCTTTCTGTCCTCTGCAGTATTCCATTATATAACATGTCCATATACAAATGGCCTGTAAAAGTGATGGATGCTTGTGAAAGAATTGTAAGGAATTTTCTCTGGACAGGGAAATCTGATGAGAAAAAGCTGATTACTCTAGCTTGGGAAAAGATCTGTTCTCCAAAAGAAGAAGGTGGATTAGGAATCAGGAGATTTGAAGACATCAATAAGGCTCTTCTTCTGAAATTATTATGGAGAATGCACAATTCTACTGAAGAATGGGCTCTTTTCTTCTTAGCAAAGTTTAAAGATAAACATGGTCAGTGGATTAAATACCACAAGCAATCATCTATTTGGCCTGGGATTAAAATGGTTCTTCAGGAGTTTAAGGACAATACTAGATGGATTGTTGGCTCAGGTGAGAAAATATCTGTTTGGCATGACAGTTGGGTGTTGGCTAAACCTTTAGCTGTTTTATTTCCAAATCATTATCTGATCAAACATTTTCCTGCAATGAAGGTCAGTGATTTAATTGTTAATGGTCAATGGCATATCCCTGATTTCCTCTTTCAGTTTTTCTCTACATCAAATTTACCAGTACTGCATGGTGGTGTAGATACTTTGATATGGTGTGGCAATCAAAATGGTTCTTTCTCTGTTCAATCAGCTATGAACTCTGTCAGAACTAGTTATCCAGTCAATAAGATATACAATAAAATTTGGAAGAGTTCTGTACATCCTTCAACAGCTGCAAATGTTTGGAAGATTGCTAGAAAAATCTGTGCTACTGAAGACAATTTGAGGAAGAGAGGATTCCATTTTGCTTCTAGATGCTACATTTGTCACAATGAAGAAGATTCTCTTGAGCATATTCTCTGGAACTGTTCCTTCAGTAAACAAATTTGGTCTTGGATTGCAGGTATCTTTTCCTTTACTATTCCTTCATGTTTGGAGGATTTGTTTATTAACTGTAGAAGAAAGAGCCCTATTATTCAAGAACTATGGTACATTGCTACCTTCACTACTATGGTGGAGCTATGGCACTTAAGGAATCAGATTTTCTTTGACAATGCTACTCCTGTTACTGATAATCTCAAAAGAAGCATTTTTCATAGAATTCAGAGTAGTCATTGTAGAATAAAGGGACATATGTGGGATACTGATTATGATAGACAGATTCTTGACTGTTTTGGAATCAGTACTAGGAAAATTAAGAATTTGAATCCAATTGCCTGCTTCTTTCATTTGCCTGATGAGGGGTTTCTGCTACTGTGTTGTGATGGGGCTTCTAAAGGTAATCCTGGGTTAGCTGGTTATGGATTCTTAGCTAGAAATAACTGTGGAGACTTTGTATTTGCTGAAGAAGGTGGAATGGGTAGTACTACAAACTTCATGGCTGAAGTCATGGCTGTTATCAGAGCTCTTGAATGGGCTTACAGTGAACATCATTACAGGATTATACTCCAAACTGACTCTAAGGCTGTGGTGATGGCCTTCAAGAATCAGAAAATCCCATGGAACTTTATTGCTAGATGGAGGAGAATATGTTCACAGCTCCATTCCATTCATTTGAAACATGTTTACAGGGAAATCAACTTTGCAGCTGATGCCTTTGCTAAAGAGGCTGTGTCTTTACAAAAAGGACAAACCAGATGGTACCATTCCAGACCTGCTCATTTGAAGAAGATGGAGCTTCCTGATACTTGCTACTACAGATTTCCCTGATAGAGTTTCCTTCTTTTCTCTTTTGAGTTCTGTCTGATTTTCTATTTTACTTTGTTGTTTCTGTTGTTGGGCTTATATGTCCATTCCTTTAGCTTTACTTTAGATTGGGCCTGAGGCCATCTGTATTACTCTTTTAAATTCTATTAATAAAATTGATGGGCTTAAAAAAAAAAAAAAAAAGTAGTTTGCCTTTTACATGCTGAAAAACCCTAAAAAAGCATGAAAAGGCAAACTACTTTTAATATGAAGACACGTTAACAAAGTTGTATGACCTCAACTTTTGTCTTCACAATCTCGAGATATGACTTTATCAAATAATTGATCTATGATGCGTGAATTATTCCTACTATCTTCTTCGGAAAGATCAGTTAACGCACGTAACAATGATGTATAATGAGCACAGTTATTCCTGAAGCGTTGGGCTTTGTCTTCCTGGAATAAAGCTTTCTTCCTTTCATAATCGATTTTATAGAGAAAGTACTTCCTCATATGAGTGTATTCATCAATTGTTTCTCTCGATTTAATAGCATGAGTCTCTGGATCAGGAAACTTACGGATGTAGTCCAAATTTTCTGCAGGAGTCCTCTTTCTCTTGCGTGTAATCCCTTCACAGAGCTCAACTTTCACAGCTTCACTTTTACAACTCCTCGTAACACTTCTTGTAATATAAGCCATCTCTGATTATGACTTACTGGATGTATGAATATATATATATATATATATAGTTATATATATATATATATATTTCAAGAGGAGTGTGTTTCAGTTTATCTGAAAGACTTAAGGGAATCTTCCAGAAATTGCGACGCGGACGGTTCACGAACCGGTTTGCATACTGAAACACCAAACTCTGACAGACAGAGTTTATACAGTCTGTTCCATGGAGTAAACTCTTTGGGAAATATGTTTATAGTATTTCTACTAGTGACTTGAACAACCACAATACCAGGAACGAATTCCTGATATCAACTGCATGCCTCACACATACAAGTCTTAATGTGAGGATGCATCCGCAAACTGCACTTAAGCAGTTAGAGTGTGAGCACTAGACTCACACGGGGTGTTGATTGTAGAGTGGTTGCTAGAGACTGATTCGGGCTGAAAGTTTTTCTTACCATTTTCATTTCCTCTTGAACTTCCACGTTTTTCAACGCTTCCTTGAATTTCTTCATGCCTTTGTTCATTCTATCCATGTCGGCATGGAGCTTATTTACAGCTCGCATTTTTCACTTAAGCTGCCGACACCTTCCTTGGACATGTCCAGATTTTCCACAGTACTGGCAGCTCTTGGAAGGTTTTCCACCCTGAGTTTTAGCTTTCTCAGGTAAACCCTTGTTTTTCCCAATAGATGGAGGACTGGATCCAGCCATAATGAAAGTACTGTTCTTGGTGTATGCGTTACTATTGTACCCTAACCCATTGGTGTTTCCCAAGGCTTTTTGACCAAATAACATTACTGCTACTTTATCTGAGCTACCAGACAGTCTTTGGAGATTATTCTTTAGGGCATCAATTTCTTTATCTTTAAGCGATAAAGTTGATGAGAGATCATTACTTAATTTCTCAAGTTCATGATCTTTCAGGAGAAGGGTTTTCTCAACCTTTTCAAGATCAGATTTTAATTGAATGTTTTCTTGAAATAGGTCCTCGCTTTTACTGATCAACTTATGAATTAAGTAATCAGTTTCATCTGAAGTATCTGCCATTAAGGCAATTTCTTCATGATCAAGTTCAAATTCAGTCAGACATATCATCGAACCGAAATGAGAGAGCATTATCCCTTTTATGGTATTCCTTACTAGGGATATTTCTTTCATTTTTTCAAAGCTTCGACACTTGAAACATTGCACATTAGCTAGATCATCATCATCTCGATCAAGATTAGGTTTCAATGCTGGTGAGGATCCTCTACTCCTGAATCGTCTGTCTCTTCAAGATCTGAGAAGATCTTTGAGTTGATGTGTACTAAGAGACAGTTCAGTATCCACTTCTTCAATGTGCCCATGACAATTTCAGTGGTGAGGAGGTGCACGGAGTGCTTACAGCTTCAAAAGCGATAGATTTCTTTTCATCTTTTCGCTCATGATCGAAGATCTTTAGCTTAGCAACAAGGTCACTTCTTGTTATAGTTAAGCCGTGGACTTCTTGGATGGCATGTTTCTTTGATTCGTACCTTGAGGGTAATGACCTCAGAATTTTACACACAATATCCCTTTTCGGAATAGCTTTTCCTAAGGTGTGACATGCATTCATTATCTCAGACAATTTGTGGTAAAATTCATCGAAGGTATCATCCTCAAGCATTCAAAGGTTTTCCCAGTCAGACATGAGGTTCTAAAGTCTAGCTTCTTTCTCTGCTGAATTCCCTTATAACACGGTCCTTAATCTATTCCAAGCCTCCTGGGAGGTTTCACATGTGTCCACGTGATGGAAAAGATCAGGTGTTACTGCATGAATGATAGCGTTTAGCCCATCATAGTTTTTCTTGGCGACTTGACTTTCCACGTCAGTATATTCGCCAATGTCTTTGGGGACTGACTCACCTGTACCAGGATAGTTAGAGGTGTGTATCCCTTTTCGACATAGACCCAGGTTTTGAAATCCCGAGCTTACAAAAACGATCTCATAGCAGTTTTCCACCATAGATAATTTGTGTCATCAAACTTTGGTGATACGTTACAAGCTTTTATGCTTTGCTCCATAACTCACAAGCCGCGATAAACATAGACAATTACGTCTTATATTTGTTCACCGGCTTTGATACCAATTGAAAAAGCAGGGGTACCGAAATACAACCAACTTTTCATTTGGGCTCGTGAGTCTTATGGTAAGATATGGATGATCTCAAAAATCAATATCCAAATCTGATAACCGGAGTGGGATCACAAGTGATCGGTCCAACTCAAGATAAATCTTGGCAAATCCCCTGGATGGATTATGAACTCAACGGTTATTAATAACGCACTTCTTGTGTTTGCTTTAATTATATAATCAGAGAATATAATACGGAAAGTAAAGCACACAAGACACCAGAGATTTTTTTTAACGAGGAAACTACGACCTGTAGAAAAACCTCGGGACCTTGTCCAGATTGAACACCACACAGTACAAACTGCCTACAAACACTAACCTACTATAAGACTTCGGTCTGGGATGTAGCAGAGACCAACTCAATCCCTCCAAACGAATTGGCTACTGTCGCACTCCTTACGTCTCTAGATCCCCCATAGATCGTCACGCACTTGATTCCCTTAGCTGACGTCCTTTACAGGCCTAGGAGTTGCTTTAACCGTTGTTAAAAGCTTATGTCAACAATACCGGCTTTGCAACCTTAATTACTGACTGTATGTTTGAACTGTCCTCTTCAGTTTGACATACACAAAGTGACTTCTTTCGGATTTCTCCAGGTCATACAGAATTCTACTTACAAGCGGGGGTTGACAAGTAAACCGAGTAAATTATGCCCAACTTGTCTCTACCTCAGTTGTAAAAAGAATCACTTAAGAAACTTATACAACTGGAGCTAACTAGATCTTACAACACCGAGTGTAGCCGTGCGTTGCTTCCTTTCAACCTTTTGTGTAACGTATCAGTTCTTGAATGGCCTTATTGCAGAAGAGAATGACCGTAGAATAGACAAGAACGTGATCAGGTTACCAAGGTTACAGGTTAATCTGATAACAACCACATATGTACGTTATCGCCTAACTGTGCTTCCCAACTCTCAAGAGAAGTCTTTATAGTCGTTAGGTAAATCCCACAGAGGAACTGCTACCTAATAGAGGATGACTATACCACAACAATCTTTCTCCGAAGTGCAAATAGTTTACGATCAATTCCACAGAGAAACTTCACGTATGCTTGATGCTTGTGGTTTTCGTTCTTTAACCCTCTATTTATAACACTCAATAAGATACGTTGATTAGGAATAAAGCAACTAGTTTCTTAGCCTACAAGTTAGCAAGTGCCCGTGTAAACGAACCCGTTACTTGACTTGCACACAAAGAAACCCTAGATTTATCTCAATTGGAAATCTTTAAATATTTATCTGCCAAGTGTTTTGTTAGCTCAAAAACACTTCAAGATAGAAATCCAACATACCAGAGATAATCTTTATCTTATTGACACATTGAGATTCGTTAGATGGACCAAAGAAGATATTCTGATAAGCACAAATCCAACTAAGAGATAAAGGAGTCAGAAGTTTAACCCGTGTGAAATCCTGCAGAATATTCACTTGGACAGTTCGGGAACCGTCCGGCGGGATTCCGGCCAAATTCATCGAATATGTGGTTCACGTACATTTACGTGTACAGATTGACGTTTTGTAACTCAGAAGAAAATTTTGGAGTCACTGTTCACGAACCGGTCCGTGAACCGTCGTTTCCCAGATTAGGGTTTAACTGGATCCGCTGGAAGTTCTGGGTTGGGCCAGTACTTAGACGTGTTATTACGCCCTCGGCTATAATCCACTGGACTCTACTCTAGAGTACTCCTTTAGATACATTTGTTTCCTACATGTGATTTACAAGCAAACCAATGCACTATAAAGGGCATCGAATCTATCTCATGCATCTTGTAACCTTAGTATTGTGGGAACAAATACTAACATAACTCATGGTTATGTAGACAAGAATACAAAATCTCAATCGCTATAACACTACTAAAGTAGCCGACTATTTCGAAAGATAGAATAAGTAGAATAGAAGAATTTCCATAAAAGTCAAAACTCCTACTAACCTTTTGTCGATGAAGCATATTCGATGTCTTCTTTTATATGTATTGTCTTTGTCTTCAAGGTATCTACTACTTTGTCTATATACCAATTCGGAAATCTAAACTTAGTAGGCTAAATCAAGAATTGTGTTTTGACACCTAAAACTGACAACCAGCTTGACATACCAACGCTAGTGGGTTTGACCGAACAATGCCCTAACAGAAATGTCATTTATCAAGTACTTCTGCTAAAGTTAACATAGTGACACACAACCTTTAAATGTTGTCGTTAACTTAATCCTAGATTCCAAAAGATAGGAATGGAATTATCTAGGTAGAAGGAATGGACCGATTCGAATTAAGCTAAGCAATATAACATTGCCGAAATTCGAATGAATGCCTTATTGTGTCATGTAATGAACTCTGGCGTGAATGTACAAGTTCATGACCATGTTTAACCAAATCATACTTTCAAGAATAGATCATTGAAGCACATAATATGAATGATGGATAGTCTTCACATTCCATTTGCAAGTGCAGGAAATAAAATGTGGACAAGGTGATCGATTTCAATATAGAGGGATCGATTCGTTGTAAAGAGTAGATCAATTCCTAGTTAAGGAAATCAAATTCTACCAAAGGATATTAATTACACCTAAGTGGATCGATTCTGAATATGAAAGTGGATTGATTACAAACTAGTGCAATACATGCCACATTTGGGTAAATCTATCTCTGGCATTGGTGTTCGATCTGTACCATTAGGAGATCGATTTCTAGATCGATTCCTAGCTTAAAGGAGATCGAATTCATAATCAATTATTTTCGCATGGTGTTTGATTTCCAGTTCACAAGCAACTAGAACCTGGCTTTGTTGCATTGTGTTAAAATCACTAGCACTCTGAATGCACAATATAGTCGGATTGAAAATCCTTATCGATATACATGCAGGCATTCAGGAAATGAAGATAAACTTCATAAAGCCATTCACCATGGAATACTATTCATAATACAGAGTTCCTAAGAACTTGTATTGAATTGGTTCGGGGAAAGCAGTAATGGAGTATAAGAAGAAGACTCCATTGATAATGTTTTCAGGTCATGAAACTCAAGAGAAGAGAGTTCATAGACACTGTCAAATATACTAACAGTCACAAGGTTTGATTAGAGTAATCGTTCAGCTCAGAGTAGAGGACCACTGGAATCATAGTGTCTAGAGAAGTAACCCTTTTTGTTGAAGGAGTATATTATCATTTGTTCTTCTTTCGTTTTCAGTTCTTCGATTAATCTTCCAGATAATACAACCATCATCTACCTAAAGGTCTAACCTAGTGAAGTCTAACTATTAGTAGACATGTTCAAGTGTACAAGTTTTGAACACTAGATTTTCGGATCAATTACCTGACACTGAAGTAGATGATATCTCTTTGATGTCGAAAAATGCAAGGTAATCGGTTCACTTCGGTTTCCTAACAAGTGTATTGATTTCTAATCAATTTCACTTGTTGAAATACCTAGGTGATTGATATATTTCGGTCCCCTAACAAGTGTATTGATTTATAATCAATTTCACTTGTTGAAATACAAAGGTGATTGATACAAATCGGTCTCCTAACAAGAGTATTGATTTCTAATCAATTTCACTTGTTGAAATACAAAGGGAATAGATATATATCGGTCCCCTAACAAGTGTATTGATAACTTATCAATTTCACTTGTTGAAACCTCAAGGTAATCGAATTCACTTTGATTCCCTGATAATTATTGGACTTGTCTAATTTTTATCAAAAGCAAGGTAAAATGTTTCTCAAAACATTTTTCCTGATGTAATGTAGATTTTTTTTATGTTTCATCAAAATCAAGGTGAAATGTTTTTTTAACATTTTTCCTGATACTTAATGGACATTTTGTCTATTACTATAAAAAATGTAAGGTGAATTGACTCCCAATCAATTCCTCCTAACTAAACATTTTTGTTGTTAAAATGTTGTATGTTATCTTGATGAAACTTCATATCTTACAGGTTGGATCGAGTAATTTAAACTCGGATGACATACCTCAACTCATATTTCGTTTATCCTTTGTCAATTTATGTGAAAAAAAGGGGGAGAAATATTGATAGCTTGAACTCTCATTCTATCATGCTTTTAGCAAGGGGGAGAAGTATAGTGACTTCTTCATAAGAAAAATGTTATTATGTGATGTAATGATAAATAAGATGGAAGCTATGATCAAGGGGGAGTAACACACTCTGTGATCAATTAACTCATGGATTGATATCCAAGCTTACATCTAGAGGAAGTAAGTGAGTTATTGATAATTGCCTTCAACAAAGGTACACCATAATGAATTTTACAGGTACAAGTTGAAGATGAATATGTTCAAGCTCTTAAAAGGATTTGAAGACTAGAATTAAGTTTTAATTTTATGTTTTTGATGTACATCCTTTTGTAAAGAGTTTTGTCACTAAATTTGACAAAGGGTGATACGCAACGATCAGTGGTACCTAGATTCAATACGTATATAGCTTGAAGCAGACAAGAAAGAAAAATCAATTAGGCTAACTTCTTCTTCTTTTATTAATCTTGAGAGTAATCTTTACAGCTTAATGAATCACAACTGCTCTCTCTAACACTCTGTCTTCTATTCTACTAGTCGCCCTCTTTTTATAGGCAACCACTCTTATGTAAATAAGGAAAGGCTATGAGTTTCTGAATTCAGAAACTCATCTAAACTAGGTAACCTAATTATACTAGGATACCATAAGACTTCTAGGACAAGAAACGCATTGATTTTCTAACAGACTCAAACTAGTACCGCGTAGGGTACTCCTTAGTCGATAAGACTCTCTAACCCACGTAGGGTTCTCTTCTACGATACTCCTGTATCATAGCTCCCCCATTTTAAGAAGCTGAAACTCCTGTGTAAGCTCAAAACTGAAGGTGGGGAAACTCATCCTTACCATGCTCCTTGTTAAACCATTTTGCTTTGCTTGGTACTTGACCTGCACGTCCCACACGAAACATTACATGGTCACCTGTTTCGGTGGGCGTCACTTTTGTTCCAATAATGCAATCTTCTTTGAGAGCTTCTTCTCGTTATATCCACAAGTCTTCTACAGGTGATAACTTCAATTCTTGAACATCCTCTTCATTAAGTAGTGGAGGTTCAAATAGCTTCAGGTATTCTGCATTAATGACGGAAACATTTGCATATACGGTGGTAAATCTAACTGAAAATCATTATCTTCAAATTTCTTCAGTATTCTGAATGGTCCATAACGTATAGGTTTAAGCTTCTTTTCTTACCCTTAAGTCGTTCTTTCCCTATACGTAACCATACTAAATCTTCTTTAGAAAAGTTACAAGGAACACTATGTTCATCATGTTTAGCTTTGTACTTAGCTTGAGATTTTTGTAGCTGAGCCTCTACTAAAGTATGTATCTTACTTATCCTCTCAATAAATCGTTGAGCTCTAATGTCTTCTTCTTCTGTGGATACAATGTCTTGAGAAGTGGAGAAACCCATATCGAATGGACTCTGAGGCAAATAGCCTAGACAAACTTCAAAAGGAGACTTCATAGTAGTCCCATGAAATTCTCTACTAAAAGAAAACTATATATAAGGCAAACTCTCATCCCATGATTGAGTCTTGTATCCATTAGACCCCATAATTTGGTCCAAAATTGACCTAGGAAACGACTATCTCTGTCGGAGATGATGGAAGTAGGTAAACCAAAATTTTTCCAGACATGGTGAAAGAATAACTTAGCTGCACCTTCCCCTGTCACTGTTTTCTTACAAGGAATCAAATTGATCATCTTGTTGAACCTATCGACTAAAACAAATACGTAATCATTCCCTGATTTTTTCATTGGCAAACCTCCTAAAAAATCCATTGAGATGCTTTCCCATGGTCTGGTAGAAACTGGTAATGGCATGTACAATCCCCTCATCTTGTTGGACGGTTTTGAGGTTTTGCACAACACACATCCCCGAATGTACTTAGAGACATCGAGATGCATCTTTGGCCAATGCATATACCGCTTCAAATTTAGTAATGTTTTCTCCATACCAAAGTGACCAGCTACACGAGAAGTATGTGCTTCTCGTATCCAGTGGATTTTATCTCCACCGTGAGCTATACATGAGGTTGTTCCTTTGTACATCAATCCATCGACTAAACGGAACTCACTTGAATGCCCTTGACTTAACCTCTTGTACTCTTATCTAAAATCTTCATTTTCCTCATATCTTTGAGCATACTGACTTGGTAACAATGGTTGGGACTGCATTACTGCGAATAAGGCCACACTAGTGGGTGGTCGGGACAACATGTCATCTAGCTTGTTTGTTACTCCTTGCTTGTACTTGATGTGAATATTAAACTGCTCCAAGTAGGATGCTCACTTCATGTGTCGAGCCTGTTTTAACTTAGATTGGGTCTGGAGATACTTCAAGGGTTTATGATCAATATGAATCACAACTTGTTTTCCAAGCAGATAGGGTCTCCAATGCTTCATAGCTTGGTGCATAGCATACAACTCTTTGTCATACGTAGGATAGTTTTGAACTGGTCCTGTGAACATCTCTGAGTGATATTATACTGGTTTCCCATCTTGGAATAGCATTGCTCCTAATAAATAGTTAGATGCATCTGTTTCTACCTCGAAGGGCCTCTGTAAATTAGGAAATACCAAAACTAGTGTTGCTGAAATCTTCTTCTTTAGCAATTGAAAAGTAACATCATGCTTGGGTTCCCATTCAAATACTGCATTAGCTTTGGTTAAGCCATGTAAGGGGGTTGCAATTGAGAAAAGTGTCGTATAAACTTACGTAGGTACTGGCAAGCCCCTAGGAAACTCCGGAAATCTGTGATACTTCTAGGTGTTGGCCATGTAGAAATAACAACAACCTTTTCTGGGTCGACTTTAATTTGCCCTTTTCCGATCGAAATCCGAGAAAACCCAATTCCTGCCTCCCAAACTCGCACTTCTTCTCATTTAACCTTAAATAATTTTCTTTTAATATGGACAATACCTTGGTGACATGCGTAAAATGTTATTCACATGTCCTGCTGAAAATCAAGATATCATCCGCATATACATGACAAAATCGTCAATGAAGGAATGTAATACCTCTTTCATGAGTCGCATAAAGGTGGCTAGTGCATTGCATAACCCAAATGACATCACTAGCCACTCAAACAGTCCTTGTCGAGTTTTGAATGCAGTTTTCCAGGTGTCCTCTTCTTTAGTTCGCATTTGGTGATAAACAGATTTGAGATCAAACTTAGTAGAATATATTGCATCCCCTAGTTGGTCAAGAAGATCATCGATCCTTGGTAAAGGGTATCTATTCTTGACTGTGATCTTGTTTAGAGATCGAAAATCTATACACATTCTCCAACCTCCATCCTTATTTGGTACCAGTTGTTTTTACCTGCAAAAACAATGTACCATCTCTGAGGTACTTTCGTAGTGCTCGGAGATCAAAGTCGAACAAGACGAGCCTAAACCAAGAAGATGGTCGTTCACGTCTTGCTTCGGTCACAGAGAAGATAGAGGTTGGTATAGGGAGGGAAACAGCGAAGAAACTTGAGATCAGGTTGAGGATGTGTTTTGGGTGTAAGAGTTCAAGATCTCCGTCGTGAAGTCGACTAGAAATCTCCAAGGCTAGAAACGTTTTCGGATTCTCAGGTGTGTTTTCTCTGAGGCTCTGATGTTGTTGTTTCTGTTTCTGTGTTCTAGCCGTTCTGCCTTGGAAGATAGAGGAAGCCTCTATTTATAGTTTTGAACTCACCCTGATCTCTCGACAGAGAAGGTGGAAGTCGTGGAAGAGTGGAGGAGTGGAGGACATGAGTTGGTTTCCGCAACTGCCTGAGTCGTGTAGATCATGCCCACTCGCGCCATCTTCTCGTAACTGTCCACTATCTCCATCAGTTTCTTTCAACTGTCGTAGACCGCCAGACCAATACCCCTAAAGTTATCCCCACATGTGATGTTTTTGATGTCTCGAGTGATACGCGGATATTGCGTAGTTGAGTTGAGTAAAGTAGAGTCGTATGACTAACTGGCATGACCAAATATGATCGTAGTGCCTATGGGGCGCAAGTGCATAGGAGTGCATAGCGCCATAGCCCAAGGGGCTACGGCCTTGGCCCTTGGCCAAGGCTAAGTTTAAAGCGCTAGTTCTATAGCGCCACGGCTCTTGGCGTCACCGCCTTGGCCTTTGGCCAGGGCCAAGTTCTTTGAAGCGCCTTGCGCTAGGTTTATAGTAGTGGCTCCATGGCTCATGGCGCCACGGCCTTGGCCTTTGGCCAGAGCCAAATTTCGAAGGCGCTTTGCGCTTGTTCCATGTCGCCATGAATTATGGCGCTACGGCCTTGGTCTTTGGCAAAGGCCAACTTGTTGTGGCGCCATGGTTCATGGCGCCACGGCCTTGGCTTCTGGCCAAGGCCAGTTTGTTTGTGGCCGCGTCTTGTGGCGTGGCCTTGGCTTTTAGCCAAGGCCAAGTAGGCTTGTGGCGTCTTTGCACCAATTTCTTGTAAATCCATGGTGGTCCATGGTTCAGAGTGCCATGCTATGTGGCGTTATGTCTTTGGCATCTGGCCAAGGTCGACTCTGGGGCAACCTGTGCCTTAGTCGTGGTGTGTGTGTGCTTATGCTACAACACACTTGAGGTCATGGCGTGTTTATCTATGTTAGGCTAGACCATCCTGAACTTGGGATTAGATCTGCTTAAGCCTGTTTAGGCTGATGTATGCCTCTCAGAGAGCTCTAGACCGGCCTGGAGCTTCAATATTCCTGAGGTTTGCATCAAGACTCATATGTTGAGTCGTATTAAGAGGAAATCCATGAGGATACATCTCTGTTAACTCTTCACCGTATACCATTAAGCGACCTGGTTCTGATATCGAGATGGGTGTCGACATGAAGCAGATCAATGGGTTTAATATGTTGGTGAGGTTATTAGTACTGCACTATGATATTACCCTCCCCACCGGAGTTATAAGAGAGAGCTCATAGAGAGTTTGTCGAGCTCATGGAATGGGTTGCACTCTGAGCTATGAGCCTGATTAGGCGATTGCCTTTAATAAGGCATGGTTTCGAGAGTGTTTTGACAATCTTGTCCCTCTCTCATTTTTCACCATCTACAGAAAGTCCCCTGGTTAGTGTGGAACAGAAATGTTTCATGCTAAGCACTGAGATGGTGATGGCAAGTTCGATCGGTCCGAGGTTTCCCCTTCAATACTAGCACGGGGTCTCATGGAATGGACTAAAAGTAAATTCATATGTAAGTATGTACACGTTGCTAAAACGGGGGTTTCTGGTTAACGGGACGACGATGTTTCCGAGGTTCGGGGCATTCCAGGTGTAGCCCCTACAGACCTCGCAGGTCTGTCCTCTGGTCGATGTTCAGTTCAACTCGATTAAGGAGTTCCTAGGGTTTCTAAACCCATATGGATGCGAGATCACACTTGTGTTTTGTTGGTGGTGTCATCTAGATAAAAGGGAGGGTGATGGATTACCGGTTTCTTGGTGTAAGTTCCTCCTCCTTCCCAGGAAATCTTCGAGATGATCCCGTTTGAGTCCGTTGATAGGCTCTGACCGATGACTTTGAACGTAGCGCCTTTCATCTTTATCTTCTGTGAGTTTTAGTTACGCTCCGTGTATAACGCATCCAATTTCTAGGGTTTCACCAGTATATATATACATGTGCGAGGCATCATTATAATCTTCATCCTCTCATACTAGCTTCTCTGCAGTGGGTGCTTTTTTGGATCCATGGCTGGTGATAACTCTGATTCATCAATACAAAAGAGAGCTTACACTAGACGAGGAGTGGCTGAGATCATGGCTGACGAGAGCGTCTCTGGTTCATCTTCGCAAAGAGGAGCCTATGTGAAGCGGAGAATGTGGATTCTGAGTCCGGTGAGTATCTTTTCGTAGTTTTATTAAACACGTGTTCTGTTCTCTTGACGGGGGGTTGTGGTGCTGCAGTGTAGGGTCATGGTGACCCGTAGCCGAGGACGCCTGAATGCCGGGAAGTTGAGTCCCGAGGATGTCCTTCCGCCTGCTCAGGCCTCAACAGGGGATTCGGTAAGCCTTTTATGCTGGTTCGTCTTCTTCTTCCCCTTCTTTATATTTCTTCTGAACATCGTTCCTCTCCTTCAAGGGATTCAACCTCGCAAGAAGAAACGCAGTGTGTCTAAGAAGAATCATTCTGTCCAGCGTGGCTCTCCAATTTACTCTCCGGTTTCAGTTGTTGTTGTGGATGAAGACGACGACGACAGTGCTGGTGATGCTGGCACTTCATCCAAGGGAGGTTCGGTCTTGATTATGCCGGCCTGGGAATAGACGAGGTCGACCGTTCGTGGACTGGTCTCCCTTTTGTTCCGTAGATGGTTTCCCTTTCTGAAGAACAGAGGTCCGTCGGTGGTTTCCTTGTGCCAGCTCTTTACGCAGATCTTTATGAGAAGATTTGGAAAAGGTACGGTCATATCGCTACCAAACGACTGATGAAGGATACTCCCGTTATGGTCACCATGGTCTCCCTGCTTCTTCCCGTGGTCAGGGAGATGGAGGAAGAAAAGTTGTACGACGTAACTTCTGAGATGATCCAGAAGTGGGAGACTCACATTGTTGTCCTGGAGGCGATGATGTGCAACGTAAGCTGGCTTCGTCAACGTCTCGAGATCGTGAAGGTAGACCGTTCTGGAATGATTTCTAACATCTTCCCCTGTTCAAGGGCTCTTCTTCGTGCTGAGCAGGACTTGGAAGCACTACGCCACAGGGGCCTGTTTGTAACGCTTATAAACGTTGCGCATAATTAAAGCAACGTCTATTAGCGTTGCGAATACGGCGTCACAAATTTTTCGTGACGTCTATTAACGTTGCTCTAATTAATTAAAGCAACGGAATTAACGTTGCATCTTCCGTTGCACTTTTTTATTTAAAGCAACGTAAGTAACGTTGCAGAATTTATTTAGAGCAACGTTTTCTGTAATTTAGGCAACGCCTATAAACGTTGCGGATTTTTTTATTAAAATTAAAAAAAAAATAAAATTAAAAAATAAATAAATTCTGTATTTAAATTAAAAAAATGTATTACAAATCTATACAAATACAAATACAAATACAAATAAAATAAATTATGTATTTTAA